>CACVCL010023565.1:0-13253 GCA_902729485.2 Mus minutoides
GCCCACCAGTTATCTAGTGTGGGAGGTAAAAGCAGAAAATCCTCAGAGCAAGCCACCTGGTGAGACTAGCCAAAACATTAATCAGAATTCAGAGAAAAGTACTTCAGTACATAATATGAGGACTGATGGACCTAAGTCCAAATGAACAGACAAATATACTCATATGCACCTATCTGTCCCTGTCTCTGTCTCTGTCTCTCTCTGTCTGTCTCTGTCTCTCTCTGTCTCTCTCTGTCTGTCTCTGTCTCTGTCTCTCTCTCTGTCTCTCTGTCTCTCTGTCTCTGTCTCTGTCTCTGTCTCTGTCTCTGTCTCTCTCTCTCTCTCTCTCTCTCTCTCTCACACACACACACACACACACACACACAAATCTAATATTGCTACTTACACAAGAATAGAGTATTATCAAGTCGTCTAAGAGTAATGAAGTACAGCTATTTGCTACAATATGGATGTTACATTAAGAATAGAAATTGGGCATATAAAAATAAAAATTAATGATCTCTCAAATACTGCAGCCAGGGCCAGAGAGATAGCTCAGCAGTTAATACCATTTGAGATGCTCTTCCAGAGGATTCAAGGTTTCTTCCTACATCAGGCAGTTCACAACTACCTGCAACTCCAGCTAGAGATGATCCAGTGCCCTCTACTGGACTCCTGTTTGCCTGCCTTTGCATTCCTACTCTCTCTCACACAGACACAGATATACAAACATAGTTCTAATTAAGAATAAAATTTTAGCCAGGCGTGGTGGTGCACGCCTTTAATCCCAGCACTCGGGAGGCAGAGGCAGGCGGATTTCTGAGTTCGAGGCCAGCCTGGTCTACAGAGTGAGTTCCAGGACAGCCAGGGCTACACAGAGAAACCCTGTCTCGAAAAACCAAAAAAAAAAAAAAAAAAAAGAATAAAATTTTAACGCAGAATTTTAAAATGCCAATTTTCTAGAATTTTAAAATGCAAATTTTCTAGAAAATAGAATAGTGGACATCAAAGAGGAGGAAAGGAGGAATTGGAATGGTTGCCATAGCATTAGGAATGGGTGGTTATTTATGTTTGCATACAAGTAGGCTCTGGTGTGCTATCCCAGAATAAGATGACTTTAGTTAATTATATACTCTATATTTGAAAAGGCTAAAAGAACTTTTAAAGCTTCTACCATAAAGTAATAACAAATATTTGAGGTGATAAATGTGTCTAACCTGATTTAGGCATTATATAATTACCATAAGAACCTAACCATTATGTGATGCCTAACTAAAAATGTAATTCCTATTTTGTATATTAATTAAAAGTTATATTAGAAAGTGCATACTGTAACTGCCATGTAAAATTATTCATTAAAACAACTTACTTTAATAACTCATTAATCTTTATAGATTTATTATTGATTTTCTTTGAGTTACTGCATATTATTCATCCCGAGAAAGTAATTTTTCACTTATACAGCACTGAAATTATTCTGATATTTATTTGAAAGTGTTTCCTGAAAATATATAAAATATATTTAATTGTCTTCGTATAACAAAAAAGCACCTAGAAATGCCACCAGGGTTTCTGTTACTTATATTATTTACATAGCAATAAATTATATACTATAATAGATTCATGTATATAAACATATGTGAATATATATGTGTATATATGTATGTGTATATATATATATATATATATATATATATATATATATATATATATATACATAATTAAAATACATGTCCTCTACCTCATTAAGGAATCATTATATTAATGTAATAATACAGAGGTAGGAATATTTATCATATGTACCCTACTAATTTTTTAAGATTTAATTTTAACTTTATTTATGAGCATTATGTATCTGTCTGTTAGCTTGTTTGCACACATAAATGCAGTGTATATGCAAACTAGAAAAGAAAATCAGAATTGCTGAAGCTGGAGTCCTAGGTGCCTGTGAGCTACCCTACTGGGTGCTGGGAATTAAACTTGAGTCTTCTGCAAAATTCATATGAGCTCTTAACTGCTGAGTCATCTCTGCACCTTGCCTTTCTAATTTTTAATTCAAAATGATGCTATTTCAAAGAACACATACCTCAATATAGAAAGTAAGAAGCTACTTTCTGAGCACAAAGAAGAGAGTTTCTTCCACTTATGAAACTATTAAAACATTTAAGGTGAAAAATCAGAATTGATGCACCTTTACTTTTTATTTTGTATTTTCATTGCCAGGAGGTAGAGAAGAAGAAAGAGAGAGACAGAGAGAGAGAGAGAGAGAGACAGACAGACAGACACACAGACACACAGAGAGAGACAGAGAGAGAGACAGAGAGAGAGACAGAGAGAGACAGAGAGACAGACACAGAGAGAGAGACAGAGAGAGAGAGAGAGAGAGAGAGAGAGAGAGACCTTGGTTACAAGTCAGAAAATAGAAAATTATGACAAACAACTCTGTGTAGGAAAACACTCAAATTTTTTTCTGCTATATATTATCCTCACCAGGAGGCTTAACATGGACTTTTTAAGATTTTCTATAATTCTTATTAAAATATAGCTAGATCATCAAGCAAATGACAGCATTCCATTTCATTACTGCTTAGGAAAAATAAGCATTATTTAAGAGACATATGTGTCACTTTAAGAACATCATTGAGTAGGTGATAGTTGATTTAACATGGGAAAATTGAAGATAACCCACAAATGGCAGAAGTTTTAATAAAAAAAAAACTAAACTGTTATAAATTTTTTCTTCAGATCATGGGGTGAAAGACCTGGATGTCATTGTGTTAAATAAAATAAGCCAATCATTGTAAGATCTATTTGACCTCACTTATTCACAGCATCTAAAAAGAAATAAAGGAGGAAAGAAAGAAAAAAAGAAAGAGAGAGAGAGAGAGAGAGAGAGAGAAAGAAAGAAAGAAAGAAAGAAAGAAAGAAAGAAAGGAAGGAAGAAAGAAAGAAAGGAAACAATAAAATTTGGTAAAATAGTTGAAGAATGTTAAATATCTATGCCTAGACAGTAGAGTTAAGGAAAGATTGGAGAATGGATGATTAATTTATTTAAATGAGAATAAAACCTTCTCGTACTACTTTTATACTGAACAACAGAAAGGTAATAAATTGTGGTAGTTTAGTATATATATAAAATTATATTTATTATGCTATATATATTAACTCAGAAGAAAGGATTTTTAATAATTTAATCCTAAAATGATAAATATTTGAGAAGTTAGCTATATTTACCCTGTTTAAACATTACCTTTGTATATATGCATAAAAACAAAAGCATATGACATTTTCATTAGTCAGTTAAAACATCTTTAGAATAAATTTGGAAAATGTGTCAGAAAGTGACTAATAACTGTGTTTAACTCTTTTCCTAGGTGAATTTTCAAGACAAGACACAGATCAATAAGAAAACACTACTGTGCATATTTCTATTCAACAGACGAATGAATGTCTGTCAGTCAAATAGTGCTAGAAGGTAAATGTACTGTTTTCAATTCCCTGTCACCAGTTCAGTTTAACAAAGTCATGGCTAACTCAGCAGAGACCTATAGAAAGAGTTCAACAACTAGAAAGATACTGGCTCAGAAGATCTTGCTATAGTGCACAAACTTTGGGAGAATAAAAGGGTTTATGATAACGGATTTTTCTCCCACCTTCAGGGACAAGAAAAACAAAAATGATTTGAATGCACAGAGAGAGTTTCAGAAGCCAGCAACTTGAAACATAGCATTAAAGGGTAAAAAAAAAAATTCATTTGGTTTTTTGACTGTACTGAAGATGTTACGTCACCTGGAAAAGTTACTAGAATCAATATAACTCTTGGCCCATAAAATTAAAACTCGCATTTTTTTCCAGACATAAAATGTAATAAATTATCAAATTAAACCACCCTTAATAGTAGTGATAATCATTTTTGGTAAGCTATTCATGTACTTTCATGCATCATTCTTAATTTTTTCATGTAGGTAAACTCTGTTCTTTAGGAATTAGTTTTCATGAAATAAGATGTCCCTCAACAGAGGAATGGATACAGAAAATGTGGTACATCTACACAATGGAGTACTATTCTGCTATTAAAAAAATGAATTTATGAAATTCTTGGGCAAATGGATGTATCTGGAGGATATAATCCTTAGTGAGATAACCCAATCACAAAAGAAGTCATTGGATATGCACTCACTGATAAATGGATATTAGCCCAGAAACTTAGAATATCTAAGATACAATTTGCAAAACACAAGAACATCAAGAAGGAAGACCAGCTCGTGGATACTTCATTCCTCCTGTGAATAGAAAACAAAATACCCATGAAAGGAGTTACAGAGACAAAGTTTAGAGCTAAGATGAAAGGATGGACCATACAGAGACTACCCCACCACAGGGGATCCATCCCATAATCAGTCATTAAACTCAGACACTATGGCATAGGACAGCTATTGCCTACTTAAGGGACCCTGATATAGCTGTCTCGTACAGAAGTGGATGCTCATAATCATCTATTAGAGGGAACACAGGGCCCACAATGGAGAAGCTAGAGATAGAACCCCAGGAACTGAAGGGGTCTGCAACCCTAGAAGAGGATCAACAATATGAACTAACCAGAACCCCCAGAACTCGTGTCTCTAGCTCCATAGGTAGCAGAAGATGGCCTAGTCGGTCATCATTGGGAAGAGAGGCCCCTTGGTACTGCAATATTTATATGCCCCAATACAGGGGAACGCCAGGGCCAAGAAGTGGGAGTGGGTGGACAGGGGAGCAGGGAGGGGGGAGGGGGAAGGAGACTTTCGGAATAGCATTTGAAATGTAAATTAAGAAAATATCTAATAAAATATTTGGAAAAAAAGGCAAGATTACAAAAACGAGAATAAAGTTATTTTACCCAAAAAGTATCCAAAAATAGAAGGTTAAATCTTTGTATAAAAGTTTAATAAAGCCATCAATAGCTCAGGGTTTCTCCATTTAGCTATGGGTCATGTGTTTGGTTTTCTTTTCTTTTTTTTTTTTCGGCTTAATTTTACTTGTGTTAGGTTCACTGCCTCATGGCTGAGACCATTAAGCATCACAATCATATTCAAAGGTAGAAAGAAGGAAAATGGACTTTTCTTTTTCATTTTCTGTCTTCTTATCAGGAAGTGAATACTTTGTTTGAAAGACAATCTGATGAATTCTCCTAACACTGGAGGGACATGGAAAGTTTCCCAGAGCCATTAATGTTAGTGCTCCATTTCAGGACAAAAGCTAATTTTGATTGAGGAAAAGAAATACTGTAGGATTTGATAAGTAGCCAATGCCATTTGCAAGATAAATTTCAGTCCTACATAGTTTCTATATCCCATGAGGATAGGATGAGATATCCATTTCTCTTATTCTTTTAGTAAAAAGAAAAATAAATCTGAAAAAGTTTGGATTTAAGTAAAATAATACAAGAGAATTTTTTAAATAATAAAGACCAAGAATACAGCTTGCTCTATTTATACATTACCCACTAGTAATCACATCTATCCATGTAATCAATATTTCTATTTGAAGTTGGAAGTAACTTTACTTGGAGGATGTATTTGATACTTTTCTATTTCTATGACAACACAAAACAAGCAAAAACAACATAAAAAGAAATAGTTATTTTGACTTGTGGCTCCAGTGGGCTAGAGTTTATAATTACAAGAAAGACCAGCAGCAAGAGGCAGTAGTAGGAAGCTATGATATCCTAACCTGCAAGTATGATGTAGAAAGTGACTTAGAAGCGGGAGAACACCATAGCAGCCTTATTTATAATCGCCAGAAGCTGGAAAGAAGCCAGATGTCCCTCAACAGAGGAATGGATACAGAAAATGTGGTACATTTACACAATGGAGTACTATTCCGCTATTATAAAAAATGAATTCATAAAATTCTTGGGCAAATGGATGTATCTGGAGAATATAATCCTTAGTGAGGTAACCCAATCACAAAAGAAGTCATTGGATATGAGCTCACTGATAAATGGATATTAGCCCAGAAACTTAGAATACCCAAGATACAATTTGAAAGAAACACAAGAAAATCAACAAGGAAGACCAGCGTGTGGATACTTCATTCCTCCTTTGAATAGGAAACAAAATACCCATGAAAAGAGTTACAGAGACAAAGTTTAGAGCTAAGACGAAAGAATGAACCATAGAGAGACTACCCCACCAGGGGGGAATCCATCCCATAATCAGTCATTAAACTCAGACACTATGGCATAGGACAGCTAGTGCCTACTTAAGGGAACCTGATATAGCTGTCTTGTACAGAAGTGGATGCTCATAATCATCTATATGATGGAACACAGGGCCCACAATGGAGAAGCTAGAGATAGAACCCTAGAAGCTGAAGGGGTCTGCAACCCTAGAAGAGGAACAACAATATGAACTAACCAGAACCCCCAGAACAGGTGTCTCTAGCTCAACATGTAGCAGAAGATGGCCTCGTCGGCCATCATTGGGTGGAGAAGCCCCTTGGTATTGTAATCTTTACCTACCCCAATACAGGGAAAGGCCAGGACCAAGAAGTTGGAGTGGGTGGGCAGGGGAACAGGGCGGGGGGGGACTTTCAGGATAACATTTGAAATGTAAATTAAGAAAATATCTTAAAAAAAAAAAAAGGAGTGGGAGAACACTATAAACTGCGAAAGCATACATCCAAGGCACCACTTCTAAAGGTTCATGACACCTCACAAAAAAGAACCACCAATCAAGTATTCAAATATTCCAGCCAGTGAGGAACATTTCTATTCAAATCACCACAGAGGAATATAAAAGTTTCATTAAAAAAAAAATAAGGATGACATGTGAACAGGTTGTACAGAATTGGACTTGCTGATATGCTTGGTGAGGATATCAAGTGAAGCATGTGTAATAGAACTGGAAAGTCTGCTGTGAGATTGTATCCTCTAGGAATGACAGGAAAGCTAAGCCATAACCACGAAATCTCAAAAGCATAGTTTCCTGAACAATGGCATCACCAACTAACATGCAACCACAACCACGGACGGCAGAGATCCCTCGGGGCTCTACCACTAGATAAAGATCTAACTAAGGCAATTAAGGACTGATAAAACAGGAAGAACTAATATTCTCCAGGGATGAGCCCTTAAGTAAATATGAAATATCAAGTGATCAGCCCTAAAATTGTGTGCATACAAGGAAAACTGAATAGACCTAGAAGATAGCATATATATATATATATATATATATATATATATATATATATATATATATATATATATATATTGATACATTTGCCTACATGTATATGTAATTTTTTAAAAAACAGGTCTTGGTTTTAAAGGGGGTGTGAACATAGAAGTGTATTTCAATTAAATTGTAATAGAACATTTTAAAGAGTATTCAATCAAGTTATCTTATTATTCATACTCTTTATTCCCCTGCACATCTTGTCCCCATATTCACTTCTAACTTCTAAGATACTTTCAGTAATAGTTACTTAAAGCCTTTGCGAATGTGAGTCGCTCTTGTATCTTCTTCTCTTGCCTCTTACTTCTCTTCAATGGTATGACATTTTTCTGTTTTTTTCACAGCTATAGCAATCTGCCTTCCTCTGCCTCCCAAGTGCTTGGATTAAAGGTGTGTGCCACCATGCCTGGCCTATGAAAATATTTATGCAAAAAATATATGTACCCAGATATATTGAAATTAAAACTAAAGCTGCAAATTTAGATCCATGATAGAATTCCCTTCCTTACTCCAAAAGGAGACAAAAATTGAGACATGGACATATATACACACACCCACACAATGCCTCTACAACCAAATATACAGGAAACTTCAGTTCTTGGTTTAGACATCTTTAAATATTATTCCAATGTTAGAAAACCTAGGAACATGAATACTTATGTATTATATGTTTATTCTTGTAAATAATTCAAATTAAAGCTCATGAGACAGTTTTTAAAAAGGAAATGTAAATAAATATGTATAGAGTATTTTATAAAAATGAATTTTAAAATAAAAAAGAATCATCTAAAATGTTATCAAATTTTTAAAATATTCTAGATCATCAGGTAGAACTCTATTTATGGCATGTCTTAAAGTTCAAGCTAGAATAGGGTGCCACTGTTTTTTGTTCATTGTATTTTTTGTTGACTTTTGTTGTTGTTCTGTTGTATTTTTTCAAGATCTTAGATATTGTCCAAATAACTAATCAATAAAAATTAAGACATTGGCTTAGTGGACATATTCCATTTGCGATGCTGAGAAAAACTTACAGTAAAGAGTTAAGTCTAAAATTGTAATCAGAGTGTGAGCAGCATGAAGTCTAAAACATAAAATTCTGTATTTCAGAATAACTGAAAAGACTGAAGAAATTCTCAACATACCAACCGATGCTTTAGATTATCTGTCTATCCATTCAATATTAATTAATGTCATGGATTAGTATATTTTTTAAATAGGACAGTATTCTTTTAAATACATTTATTCTCTCAAACACTACATCCAGACGGTGGTTTCTACCTTCTGTACACCTCTCAGTCATCATGTGTACCTCCCCTCTCTCCTGGATCCACTCTTCCTCAGTTTCTGTTTAGAAAAGAGCAGGCATCCCAGGGATATCAACCAAACATGACATAACATAGTTCAATAAGACTAGGCATAAACACTGCTATCAAGGCCAGACAAGGCAACCCAGTAGGAGAAAAAGCATCCCAAGAACAGGCAAAAGTGTCAGAGATACCCCCGATTTCTTAAAGAGTGGGGCAGTATTATTTTCCTTAGTGTTCATTGTACACAGTGGATGATATTTGCCATAAGGATATCGAGATGAAAAAGCTGTGTCAACTCACAAGATTGCAGTAAAGTTGCCACACTGGGGCATGGAAAGACTAGAAACTACAACTGAAAATAGAGATCTGGGCCCTCTCAGCAAGCTACATAGAGTGCCGGGAGTTGGAACGCCTCACAGATCTGTAAAAAATGAGAGAAGACATCAGGTGGTACAGCAAACAGAGAAAAAAATCATGCAGGTCTGAAAAGCCATCCCACAGCAACATCAGTCTTTCAAGGCAGCTGGAAATACTGACTGCATTAAAGATAAAATAATTAATACTGTAATTTTGCTTTTAAAGCACTGCTGTGTTAATCACACAAACAGGAAATATACTTTTATCAAGCAATAGAAAAAAAAGACATATATACTCTTTGACTGGAACTGTTATTACTCAATACAGCAAAAGGAATTTGCCATAGAAACACCTGTTCTCTAAGAATAGAACCCCAATTAATTCCATAATTCTAGGAAGACTTCTTAGAGTGACCGTATTTTCCCAGTAAAGAAGCCCATACTCTAAAATTCAGAGAGTTATTTTTCTTTAATATCCTTTTATAATATCCAAAAAATGAAGCACAAAAATCTCTATTTTATTTTTGGCAAGATAATTTCGTTGTGAAAGACACCAACTCCATTCATGTGCTAATGACTCCTTTAATTAAAAGTACTGAAAATCACTTTGAGCTTGCTGATGAAAACATGTTATGAATGTATTTTTAAATTCATGCTAGGACACCAGTAACAAAGATGGGAACAGTAAGAGCCAAAGATCAAGATTCATTTTATTTCTTTTTATTTACATTTTCAGGCTTACTCCTCTTTCGCCTTCTAATCAATAAAGCAGAGCCGCATCATAGCAGATTTGAAAAGACGGGGTGATGTGCCAGCTTCCCACGGAACGCAGTCTACTGTAAAACAAACTGCAGAAGTTCTTCCCAACAGGCAAGAACCTTTGATAAGTATGTTCTAATGAGACATCTTGTTATTCCCTTCAAAATGTATTTGCTGAAATATTAGCAGTGATTATGGCAGTACTAAAAGTCCAGTTCTTTATAAAATGACCTCATAGGAAAAAAACCTATATAAATGTAATTATTTCCTTTATAAGAGACTGAAGAGGGCTGGTCTACCCTTCTGTCTCAGGACACAGAGAAAAGGGTGCTTACCATGCATAAGGAAACAGGGATGCTAACCTCATATAAAATCAGCTGGTGTTTTGATTTTGGACTTACCAGTCTTCAAAAGTATGATGAGTGAATTTATATTCTTTATAAGTTAATTTGCTTCTGGGGTTTTGTTATAGTAGCTGACACAAACCAAAACAAATCACATTCAAGTTTCTATTTTAAAGCTGATGATGTTATTAAATACTTCTAATTACTCCTTTTCTGCATTTTATATCCGATTATCATCTTTCCTTCAAGGTTTCCTAGATATTCTTAACCAACTTTTGAGGCAGTAAAATTCTAGGGATTGTGTGACTTCAAATAGTTTAATGTCAGGAATTAAGAGAAAACCGTCACTGTCAGAATGCATGCAAAATTAAATCTGAAGGTGGTGTGCACAGAGCAAGCTGTCAATAACAATTCATTCATAGTAATCCGGATAAAACCAAACCTCATTCTTTGTAAGAAGCCTTTTGACATTATGTCAGCCAACATGTAATTTTGGTGAGGAAGCAAGGCTCCCTTTCATACACACCGCATGTAATGTATGTGTATGTTTAAAAGATTGACAGTTCTTACATCCTCTACAAGGATATTTACTGTTGTGGTGGAGCAAAACTATGAGTCAATGATTGCTTCAGTGAATGTTTCATTTTCACAAATTGATATTGTTTGCTTTCTACTCACATCTACCAGCAGGATAGCAGGATACTTTGAGTAACAGCCATAGTCTAATGTTACTGACATCCGTATATAAAGTGAAGTCTGGACACGTAGAACTTTTTCCTCTCTTAAACCATGTCTCACTGGATCCTTCTTTTGTGAGAGCTGATTCTCCTAGCTTTCTCTGTCATTGAAGAGGAAACGTGATGCATTCCCCTTTAACCTTTCATTTCAAGGACAAATTAATGTGACACAGAGTTTTATTGAGTCCCTACTGTAGGCCAGTCACTATTATCCTATTTGACAAGTTGTCACATAAGTTAGCTTCTTCACCTACAACCAGATTATTCGTTCCAGGAAAAATTTTTCCACAAAGTACACCATACAGAGAAGCCAACAGGAAGTTTCCTTTGGATGACTTCATCCAAGGCCAATTTGGACCAAAAGTACACACTGGTTAATTTTTTTTGACAGTTTTTCATAAGTACATATTGTACTGATTAGAAAAAAAGACAGTAAAAGTGAAGAGGTCAGCTCAGGGCATTTGGAAAATTTCACCAGACCTCCGAGCATAAAGCCCCCTCCCTTTCTGGAAGGGAAAGGAGGTCGATGGAGCACGTAGGCACTCCTCCCTTCCTGGATTCCATTCCTCAGGAAAACCACAAGGAGGACCCACAGACAAGGGAAGTCCTTGCCACCTCATCCCTACCCCCGAAAACTCTATAAAAACTGGCCAAACAGGCTGCCCAAAGTCACTGCCTCTCTTTCAGGTGCAGGATGACCCCAGCACACTGAAACAATACATTTCTTTTGCTTTTGCATTAATCCGGGCTTCGGGTTGTTCACTAGGGGTCCATGGTAGCTAAGACTCAGCAGAATCTTACAAAGGAAATCAGAAAGCTGCAGAAATAGGCCATCTGAGTTCAGAGGCTCAGCATTCCCATTAGTAAGTAAGTCATTTCACATGGGTTGCTTAAGGAACAGTAACCCTGCGACACAGTAACTGCCATTGCCCACAGGTACCATTCATTTGTCTGGTGAATGGGAATAATTAAAATGTCTGCCACACATTTAAAACTATTGGCTAACACTGGAGATAATACATTGGGCATAAACTATTTTTTAAAATCAATATCTCACTTTAATTTCAAAAGTATTAGGTATATCAAAGACACTCCAGGGCAGGCCTCATGCTCAGGAGTTGATGGTCCACACAAATCAGACTCTATGTTGTTATTGTTGCTTCTTCTTCTGTTGCTTCTTTTTTTTTTTTCATTTTTTATTATATATTTTCTTTATTTACTCAAATGCTATTCTGAAAGTTCATTATACCCTACCCTCGCCCTGCTCCCCTACCCACCCACTCCCACTTCTTAGTCCTGGTGTCCCCCTGTACTGGGGCATATAAAGTTTGCAAAACCAAGGGGCCTCTCTTCCCAATGATGGCCGACTAGGCCATCTTCTGCTACATATGCAGCTAGAGACACAAGCTCTGCGGGTACTAGTTAGTTCATATTGTTGTTCCACCTATAGGGTTGGAGACCCCTTTAGTTCCTTGGGTACTTTCTCTAGCTCCTCCATTGAGGGCCCTGTGTTCCATCCTATAGATTACTGTGAGCATCCACTTCTGTATTTGCCAGACACTGGCATAGCCT
Source organism: Mus minutoides (assembly GCA_902729485.2). Classification (NCBI taxonomy): domain Eukaryota; kingdom Metazoa; phylum Chordata; class Mammalia; order Rodentia; family Muridae; genus Mus; species Mus minutoides. Next base: position 12,272 of record CACVCL010023565.1, read on the forward strand.
CAATCAAGACAGCTATATCAGGGTCCTTTCAGCAAAATCTTTCTAGCATATGCAATGGTGTCTGGGTTTGGTGGCTGATTATGGGATGGATACCTGGGTGGGGTAGTCTCTGGATGGTCCATCCTTTTGTCTTAGCTCCAAACTTTGTCTCTGTAACTCCTTCCATGGGTATTTTGTTCCCTATTCTAAGGAGGAATGAAGTATCGTGGGTAAAGAATAAGTAGAAGTCTGAGAGAAGCTGAAAGGATATGATTAAAATATCCTGTGTGAAATTCTCAAAGAATTAAATTTTAAAACATAAAATAAGCCTAAGACATTTTACATGCTCATTATAACTTTACAAAAGCTTAATATTTGATTAGACATTTGCTTATGAAATGTCCTTTGGATATGAGGTTAGACACACTTTAGTAAGCTCATTATTCTCAGATTTTTCTCTCTCGAGGTCTCACATTCTATTCTTCCAAAGGACTCCCAAAGAAATTAATGTTTAAAGAACAATCAATACTTTTTGTTACACTTAGGATGACTTCTTAAATTTTGTTTTGTAAATGTCTATTCAAGATGATAATGTTTGTAATGTTGCAGTGTTTCATGATCTAAATAGTGATCTATGAAAGTATTGTGGAGAATTTACTTGTTATATAAAGAAAAACTTGGCTATTGTCGATACTAAATAAGACATGTATTTAAGTTCCACAGAACTTATATTTCTTCTCTTTAAGAGTCACTTGATTTTGGTCAACATTTACCTCAGAGGTCTTTTAAATTCCCATCAATTCCAATTACTTGTACCTGGGTTTCTACAGCAAAGATTGGAAGCTCCCATTGTTTTCTCTTTTTAGTCTTCTCAGCAGGGTTAGTCTAGTAGTGAGTGCTAAGCAGTAGGGGAGTTGAGACCTGCATACCTTTGCAGAGCTTTGGGCTGTGAATCCTGGGTTGGAATCATTCAGAAGGAAAGGTCTGTTTCCATAGCAACAGG
>CACVCL010023566.1:0-13177 GCA_902729485.2 Mus minutoides
GGGATTAAAGGTGTGTGCCACCGTGGTCTGGCAATTTAAAATTCCGGTTTGGTCAGTATTAGTGGGGGGGGGGGGTTTGTTAGTGCTCTGCTGCTACATAGAACATCTACATAGAAAGAAAAGAGGCTCGCTTCAGTTTATAGTTCTAGAGGGAGTAGGGGATCCAAGATCTAGAGTTCTGGGTTATTGATACGAAAATATTTCATCTCTGGCTGTAACTGGATGGGCCCAGTTCTCAGCACATATCTCATACGATTTTTTAAAAGCTGTGTATGCACTGAGGGTCTGTTATTGGTTTATTAATATTTAGAATTGTTTACCCTTAAGAGCTAACTCAGCTTTTACTGGTATAAAACAATCTACTTTATCCTTATAATATTAAGGATAATAAAGTAATAATCTTCACTTTGAAGTATTTTCTTTGTTTGTTTTTGCTTGATTTTTGAAGACAACAGCAAAAACTGGCCTTTCATTTTCTTTCTTCCTTTCTGCGTGTGTGTGTCTATGTACATGGGGTGCTCTCTCTCCCTCCCTCCTTTCTTCCTTGCCACCTTCCTCCCTCCTTCTCTCTCTCCCTTCACCTCCCCATCTAAAGATTGAATCCAGGGACTTGAGTATGCTAAACACACATTCTGCTGTTGATCTATAGTTCCTGTTTCATTCTAAAAACTTATAATTACATTTTATTTCTTTGTAAGTGGATGGCAGTGATGGCATGTGTTGGGGAAAAGGGTATAGCACCTATGCAGAAGCCAGAGGACAACTTTCAGAAGTCAGTTCTTTTCTTCTTCCATGGGTTCCAGGGATTGAACTCAGATTTAGCACCTTTATATGCTGAGCCATCTTGCTGGGCCTCTGTCTTTCTTTTGACTTCTATCAATGGTTTATCTTTCCCTGTTGTTTAAAACATTTAACATGTTGCAATACCATCTTATATAGTTGTGTTTAAAGTGTGCTTTCAGGCACTCTATAGTAGACTCTTGCTTTAAATGCTTTTCTACTTAAAATTATATGTTTGTGTGTGTGTGTGTGTGTGTGTGTGTGTGTGTGTGTGTGAGGTTTGTGCATGTGAAGACCTGAGGCCCACAGAAGAGGGTTTCCAGATCCACTGGAGCTCAAGTTACAAGAGGCTGTGAGCTGCTTGAGGTTGTCCAGTCCTCTTCAAGATTAGCATGTGCCCCCTCTCTGAACATCGCACCTAACAACCCTGGATCCCCATCCACATGGAGCTACACATACATTCCCTCTCTGAACTGTGGGGTAAATTTCTCTTTCCTCAGAAACATTTTTAAATCAATTCTTTCACAATTTCACACAATATATTTTGATAACATTCATCCCCTATGTGGGCCCCTAGATCAATTGTTCTCAGTGGGTTTTGACCCCTTGGAGGTCAAAGGACCCTTTCACAGGATCACCTAAGACCATTGGAAAGTGCTGATAGTTAACACCCATAACAGTAGCAAAATTACAGCTATGAAGCAGCAATGGAATGGTTAGGTGTCTGCAAAACAAGAGAAACTGTATTAAAGGGTCATAGCATTAGGTAGGTGAGAACCTCTGCTCTAGGGACTGTCACATGGTCACCTGTGCATGGTTCCAGACTCTTAAGTAAAATTGCCTTTCTTCCTCTAGACGCTACCAGGTGTTAATAGTTTCTTCGTGAGTGGTGGGAGCTCATGAGCCCTTCTGCTTCCCTGCTATGTTGACTGGCTTGGTCTTGTGTGGGTTTTGGGTGGATAACCACAGCTGACGTAAGTTCATGAGTGCAGTGGTCCTGTCATGTCCGGAGGATAGTGTTCTGCTCTTGTCCTCTCAAACTTCCGACTCTTGCAATCTTTCCCCTCCATCTTCAATGACGGTCCCTGAGCCTTGGGAGTGGATTCATGATTTTGGGTCCCATTATTCTCTGCACTTCGATCACGAAAGACAGTTTTTATTCAAATACATTTCCAATGTATCTGGGTACAAAGAATAGAAATACAGATCTGGTCTGAACTGGCTTGGGGTTTATTCACAATTAAACAAAATTGTGTCCTTGAGTGACCTTTTAGGGAGAATACCCTAATTACCATCTTATACCTATGCATATACCTATGCATATACCTATGCATATACCTATGCATATGCCTATGCATACTTAGGCATGCATATGATTAAAATCAGATGACTTATGGGATGGGGAGCATGCCACAGAAAACTCATTACATAACCTAATCTATCAGTAAGAAGAGAGTTCTACTGAGCTCCATAAAAGGAAGCCAGCCCCACACTTTAATAGGAGCTCTTCAGTACCGAGGCTCATGTGGCCACTGGTCTCTTGCACTGTCTTCTGACCTTTTCTATTACTTCACGTTAAATATAGTTTCCTTGCTACTTTTGCAAACCTGTGTGGGCTTTGATTTCAATTCTTTGAATAAAAGGCCAAGAACTTGGCAATCCCTGGGGTCCTGACTCAACTACTGGTAGCAATTTTGTCATTTTAGTGGCTGTTCAAAAGCTTATATTATTATATATCATATGTTAAAGTATTATATATGTATAGTGTAGGAATTTTGGTATGTACTATATAGCATGAGAGTCTTACAATAGGGCTTTTGCAGAAGACTCAGCTTTGGTTTCCAGAACTCACAATCTGCAGTTCACAACCACCTGTAATTCCATTTCCAAGCCAGATGCCCTCTCCTGACCTTTGTGGGCACCAGGGATCCATGTGTGCACATGCATGTATGCAGGCAAAACATCCATACAGGTAAAATAAAACTGAAAAAGAACCTTATAAGAATATCTTTGCATTTCTTTCCTCTGATCTGTTATTGTCATACAGCCTGCCTTACAGGTCCAGTTAGAGTCTTAAAAACAAATCTCTTCTCTTCTCTTCTCTTCTCTTCTCTTCTCTTCTCTTCTCTTCTCTTCTCTTCTCTTCTCTTCCCTCTCCTTATGCCCGTCTCCCTCCCATCCTCCTCCCTCCCTCTTCCCTCTCCTTCCCTCCTCCTATTGATTTCAATTCTTTGAATAAAAGGCCAAGAACTTGGCAATCCCCGGGGTCCTGACCCCAGGAGGGGTCCTCCTTCTTCCCTCCTTCCCTCTTTCCCTCCCTTCTTTCTTCTCTGTCTCTCTCTGTCTCTCTCTGTCCCTCTCTCCCCACACCTACACTCACATCCACACCCACTGCCAGGATGGCCTCAATTTCTCTCTGCAGTTTTGGATTATCTTGAACTCCAGATTCTCCTGTCTTTACCTCCAAAGTTCTGATGTTACAGGCATATGATGTCATGCATGGCTCAGTTTCCCCAGACACAGTCTGTGAAGCCAAGGTGGCTTCAAACTCACATCAGTCTTGCTGCTCCCAGTGTTGGGAATACAGACACTACAATCATCTTAACTTGTTGAATGTACAGAATATCCGTATAGCTGTCTCAACATTCATCACTGCTAATTCTAGTATCAATTCCCATTCTAGATCACCTTGAGTTGATTGTTCTTATTGGTGTTTGTTTTCATGCCCTTTTGAGTACCTGACCATTCTGGAGGTCATATATTATGAATTTTATCCTATTAGATGCTGAGTATTCTTACATTTATATAAATGTTCATTTTTATTAGATATTTTCTTTATTTACATTTCAAGTGCTATTTCCTGGTTTCCCCTCTGAAAACCCTCTATCCTCTCCTGCCTCCTCCTGCTCCCCAACCCACCCATTCCTGCTTCCTGGCCCTGGCATTCTGCTATATTGGGGAATAGAACCTTCACAGGACCAAGGGCCTCTCCTCCCATTGATGACTGACTAGGCCATCCTCTGCTACATATGCAGCTGGAGCCATGAGTCCCACCATGTGTTCTCTTTGGTTGGTGGTTTAGTGCCAGGGAGTACTGGTTAGTTCATATTGTTTTTCCTCCTATGGGGCTGCAACACCTTCAGTTCCTTGGGTGCTTTCTCTAGCTTCTTCAATGAGGACTCTGTGCTTCATCCAATGGATGGCTGTGAACATCCACTTCTGTATTTGTCAGGGACTGGCAGTGCCTCTCAGGAGACAGCTATATCAGGCTCCTGTCAGTGAGCTCTTGTTGGCATCCACAATAGTATGTGGGTTTGGTGGTTGTATATGGGATGGATCCCCAGTGGGACAGTCTCTGGATGGTCATTCCTTCAGTCTCTGCTCCAAACTTTGTCTCTGTAACTCCTTCCCTAGGTATTTTGTTCCTGCTTCTAAGAAGGATCAAAATATCCACACTTTGGTCTTCCTTCTTCTTGAGTTTCATGCGTTTTGCGAATTGTATCTTGGGTATTCTGAGCTTCTGGGCTAATATCCACTTATCAGTGAGTGCATATGATGTGTGCTCTTTTGTGATTGGGTTACCTCACTCAGGATGATATCCTCCAGATACATCCATTTGCCTAAGAATTTCATGAATTAATTGTTTTTAATAGCTGAGTAGTACTCCTTGTGTAAATGTACCACATTTTCTGTATCCATTCCTCTGTTGAGGGACATCTGGGTTCTTTCCAGCTTCTGACTACTATAAATAAGGCTGTTATGAACATAGTGGAGCATGTATTCTTACTACATGTTGAAGCATCTTCTGGGTATATGCCCAGGAGAGGTATTGCTGGATCTTCTGGTAGTACTATGACCAATTTTCCGAGGAACCACCAAACTGATTTCCAAAGTGGTTTTACCAGCTTGCAATTTCACCAGCAGTAAAGGAGTGTTCCTCTTTCTCCACATCCTTGCCAGCATCTACTGTCACCTGAATTTTTGATCTTAGCCATTCTGATTGGTGTGAGGTGGAATCTCAGGGTTGTTTTGATTTGCATTTCTCTGATGACTAAGGATGTTGAACTTTTTTTTTAGGTGCTTCTCAGGCATTCAATATTCTTCAGTTGAGAATTCTTTGTTTAGCTCTGTACTTCCTTTTAAAAATAGGGTTATTTGAATTTCTGGAGTTCAGCTTCTTGAGTTCTTTGTATATATTGGATATTTGTCCTCTATCGAATTTAGGATTGGCAAAGATTTTTCCCAGTCTATTGGTTGCCTTTTTGTCTTATTGACAATGTCTTTTACCTTACAGAAGCTTTCGAATTTTATGAGGTCCCATTTGTCAATACTTGATCTTACAGTACAAGCCATTGGTGTTCTGTTCAAGAATTTTTGCTCTGTGCCTATATGTTTGAGGCTCTTCCCCACTTTCTTCTCTATAAGTTTCAGTGTCTCTGGTTTTATGTGGAGGTCCTTGGTCCACTTGGACTTGAGCTTTGTATGAGGAGATAAGAATGGATCAATCTCATTCTTCTATATGCTAACTGCCAGTTGTTCCAGCACCATTTGTTGAAAATGCTGTCTTCTTTCCACTGGATGGTTTTAGCTCCTTTGTCAAAGATCAAGTGACCATAGGTGTGTGGGTTCATTTCTGGGTCTTCAATTCTATTTCATTGATCCTCTTGTCTGTCACTGTACCAGTACCACACATTTTTTTTTTAATCACAATTGCTCTGTAGTACAGCTTGAGGTCAGTCATGGTGATTCCACCTGAGGTTCTTTTATTGTTGAGAATAGTTTTTGCTATCCTAGGTTTTTTGTTATTCCAGATAAATTTGCAAATTGCCCTTTCTAACTTGGTGAAGAATTGAGTTGGAATTTTGATGGGTATTACACTGAATCTGTGGATTACTTTTGGAGAGATGGCTATTTTTACTATAATAATCCTGCTAATCCATGAGCATGGGAGATCTTGCCATCTTCTGAGATCTTCTTCGATTTCTTTCTTCCGAGACTTGAATCTTATCATACAGATCTTTCACTTGCTTAGTTAAAGTCACACCAAGGTAATTTATATTATTTGTGACTAATTGTGAAGGGTATTATTTCCCCAATTTCTTCTCAGCCTGTTTATCTTTTGTGTAGAGAAAGGCCACTGATTTGTTTGAGTTAATTTTATATGCAGCTACTTTGCTGAAGTTGTTTATCAGGTTTAGGAGTTCTTTGGTGGAATTTTTGGGTTCACTTAAGTATACCTTCACATCATCTGTAAATAGTGATATTTTGACATCTTCTTTTTCAAATTGTATTCCTTTGATTTCCTTTTGTTGTCTAATTGCTCTGGCTAGGACTTCAAGTACTATATTGAATAGGTAGGGAGAAAGTGGGCAGCCTTATCTAGTCCCTGATTTTAGTGGGATTGCTTCAAGTTTCTCTCCATTTAGTTTGATGTTGGCTACTGGTTTGCTGTATATTGCTTTTACTAAGTTTAGGTATGGGCCTTGAATTCCTGATCTTTCCAAGACTTTTATCATGAAAGGGTGTTGGATTTTGTCAAATGCTTTCTCAGAAACTAATGAAATGAGCACATGTTTTTGTTTGTTTGTTTGTTTATATAGTGGATTACATTGATGGATTTCCATCATCCTTCATCCTTGGGATGAAGCCTACTTTATCATGATGGATGATCGTTTTGATGTATTCTTGGATTTGATTTGCAAGACTTTTATTGGGTATTTTTGCATCGATATTCATAAGGAAAATTGGTTTGTAGTTCTCTTTCTTTGTTGGATTTTTGTGTGGTTCAGGTATCAGAGTAATTGTGGCTTCATAGAACAAATTGGGTAGAGTACCTCTGTTTCTATTTTGTGGAATAGTTTGAGGAGTAATTGGTATTATGTCTTCTTTGAAGGTCTGATAGAACTTTGCACTAAACTCATCTGGTCTTGGGCTTTTTTTGGTTGGGAGACTATTAATGACAGTTTCTATTTCTTTAGGGGATATGGGACTGTTTAGATTGTTAATCTGATCCTGATTTAACTTTGGTACCTGGTATCTGTCTAGAAAATTGTCCATTTCATCCAGGTTTTCCAGTTTTGTTGAGTATAGGCTTTTGTAGTAGGATCTGATGAATTTTTTTAGTTTTTTTTTTTCAGATTCTGTTGTTATGTCTCCCTTTTCATTTCTGATTTTGTTAGTTAGGATACTGTCCCTGTGCCCTCCAGTTAGTCTGGCTAAGGGTTTATCTATTTTGTTGATTTTCTCAAAGAACCAGCTCCTGGTTTGGTTAATTCTTTGTATAGTTCTTTTTGTTTCCACTTGGTTGATTTCAGCCCTGAGTTTGATTATTTCCTGCTGTTTACTCCTCTTGGGTGATTTTGCTTCTTTTTGTCCTAGAGCTTTCAGTTGTTATATCAAGCTGCTGGTTTATGCTCTGTTCAGATTCTTTTTGGAGGCACTCAGAGCTATGAGTTTTCCTCTTAGGACTGCTTTCATTGTGTCCCATAAGTTTGAGTATGTTGTGGCTTCATTTTCATTAAACTCTAAAAAAGTATTAATTTCTTTCTTTATTTCTTTTTTGACTAAGGTATCATTGAGTAGAGTGTTGTTCAGCTTCCACATGTATGTGGGCTTTCTACTATTTATGTTGTTATTAAAGATCAGCCTTAGTCTGTGGTGATCTGATAGGATGCATGGGATTATTTCAATTTTTTTGTATTTGTTGAGGCATGTTTTGTGACCAATTATACGGTCAGTTTTGGAGAAGGTACCATGAGGGGATGAGAAGAAGGTATATTCTTTTGTTTTAGGATAGATGTCCTATAGATAATTGTCAAATCCATTTGTTTCATAACTTCTGTTAGTTTCACAGTGTCTCTGTTTAGTTTATGTTTTATGATCTGTCCATTGTTGAGAGTGGGGTGTTGAAGTCACCCGCTATTATTGTGTGAGGCACAATGTGTGCTTTGAACTTTAGTGAAGTTTCTTTTATGAATGTGGATGCCCTTGCATTTGGAGCATCGATGTTCAGAACTGAGAGTTCATCTTAGTAGATTTTACCTTTGATGAATATGAAGTGCTCCTCCTTGTCTTGTCTGATAACTTTAGGTTGAAGGTTGATTTTATTCCATATTAGAATGGCTATTCCAGCTTGTTTCTTGGGACCATTTGCTTGGAAAATTGTTTTCCAGCCTTTTATTCTGAGGTAGTGTCTGTCTTTGTCACTGAGGTGGGTTTCCTGTATGCAGCGAAATGTTGGGTCCTGTTTATGTAACCAGTCTGTTAGTCTATGTCTTTTTATTGGGGAATTGAGTCCATTTATATTAAAAGATATTAAAGAAAAGCAATTGTTTTATCCTGTTATTTTTGTTGTTAGAGTTGGGATTCTGTTCATGTGGCCATCTCCTTTTGGTTTGTTGAAAGATTACTTTCTTGCTTTTTCTAGGGCTTAGTTTTCCTCCCTGTGTTGGTGTTTTCCCTTTATTATCCTTTGTAGGGCTGGATTTGTGGAAAGATATTGTGTAAATTTGGTTTTGTCATGGAATACTTTGGTTTCTCCATCTATGGTAATTAAGGGTTTTGCTGGGTATAGTAGCCTGAGCTGATATTTGCATCTTCTTAGGGTCTGTATGATATCTGCCCAGAATATTCTGGCTTTCATAGTCTCTGGTGAGTAGTCTGGTGTAATTCTAATACGTCTGACTTTATATGTTACTTGACCTTTTTCCCTTACTGCTTTTAATATTCGTTCTATGTTTTGTACATTTGGTGTTTTGATTATTATGTGACAGGAGCAATTTCTTTTCTGATCTAGTCTATTTGGAGTTCTGTAGGCTTCTTGTATGTTCATGGGCATCTCTTTCTTTAGGTTAGGGAAGTTTTCTTCTATAATTTTGTTGAAGATATTTATTGGCCCTTTAATTTGAAAATCTTCCTTCTCATCTATATCTATTATCCTTAGATTTGGTCTTCTCATTGTGTCCTGGATTTCCTGGATGTTTTGTGTTAGTATCTTTTTGCATTTTGCATTTTCTTTGGTTGTTGTGTCAATGTTTTCTATGATATCTTATGCACCTGAGATTCTCTCTTCTATCTCATGTATTCTGTTGGTGATGCTTGCATCTATGGTTCCTGATTTCTTTCCTAGGTCTTCTATCTCCTGAGTTGTCTCTCTTTGTGATTTCTTTCTATAAATTTTTTCTACTTCCATTTTTAGATCCTGGATGGTTTTGTTCAATTCCTTCACCTGCTTGGTTGTGTTTCCTGGAATTCTTTAAGCGATTTTTGTGTTTCCTCTTTAAGGTTTTCTATCTGTTTAGCTGTGTTCTCCTGTACTTCTTTTTTTTTTTTCTCCTGTATTTCTTTAAGGGATTTATTTATGTTACTCTTAAAATCCTCTACCAGCATCATGAGATATGATTTTAAATCCGAATATTGCTTTTCCAGTGTGTTGGGGTATCCAGAACTTGCTGTGGTGGGAGTACTGGGTTCTGATGATGCCAAGTAGAGTTGGTTTCTGTTGGTAAGATTCTTGCATTTGCCTTTCCCCATCTGGTAATCTCTGGTGTTAGATGTTTTTGCTGTCTCTGGCTGGAGCTTGTTTTTCCTGTGAGTCTGTATGCCTGTGTCAGCACTCCTGGGAGACCATCTCTCTCCTGGCAAGACCAGTGCACAGAGGGCTGCAGAACAGCCCCACCTCCTGGGTGCAGATGTAGGCCCATAGGACCCTGTCTCTGCTGCTCTGCAACTTCTGTGGCCTGTGCACTCCTGAGTGGTCCTGCCTTAGAGCTCTATGAAATTTCTTGATCCATTGGTTACAATTTGCTTCTTTTGGGTCTTGACAGGCTGGTCTGGAGCAGTGCTCATGGTAAGCTAATTTTTCTGCAAGGTATTTCCTCATGTATTCGGTCCAAAGTCCTGTATAAGTTTTTCCTTCCTGGTAATGGAAACCAGCACTATCTCCAACCCAGTGCAAAGGACCACAATTGTTTCTCTAATCCTTAGAGTGTCTTGTTTTTGTTTCCCCCTCCCATCCTTACTGTTCCTCCTGAAAACATCATGATTAGGTCTGTCCCAGCAAAATCCCACTCTGGGTACCACTCTCTGTCTCGGCCTGCTATCCATCTTCCCATTGCTGTGATAAAATCACTTGTGGAAACTTTATATGCCCCAGTACAGGGGAATGCCAGGGCCAGGAAGTGGGAGTGGGCGGGTGGGGGATCAGGGCAGGTGGGGGAGGGTATAGGGGACTTTCGGGATAGCATTTGAAATGTAAATAAAGAAAATATCTAATAAAAAATCACTTGTGGAGGGAAAGGGTTATTTAAGCATATGGTTGTAAGCCATTGTAAAGAGAAGTCAAGGAAGACACCGACAACAGGGACTGAAGCATAGGCCATAGGGGAGTGCTGGTTAATGGCTTGCTCAGCCTACTTTCTGATATAAAACAGTATTGTCTTCCTACAGTTGGCACCACCCTCAGTGAGCTGGATCCTCCTGTATAAATTATTCAGAAAGAAAATACCATCCATGCCAATCTGATAGGAACACTGTCTCCATTGACGTTCTCTCTTGTTAGATGACGTTAGCTTTTGTCAAGTTAGCAAACAACTAATCAAGACACTATCTTCCTTTGGTGCAATGAAAGCCTGCTTTCATGGATCTCTAGCTGTTCAAATTATGTTAAATTCCACTTTTAAATCCATCTCTTTGGGGTATTACTTCAGCCTTCATTCATGAGAAATCTCCTGTGCTTGGTGATTGCTCTAGTCTGTTCTCTGTTGTGATCAACCCCACGGCCAGAAGCAATCGGACGAGGAGAGATTGTATTTAACCTTACATGTTCGGTGTTTTGGTTCATCATTGAGGGAAGCCAAAGCGGGAATTCAAGCAGAGACCATGAAGGAGAACCGATTGCTCTCTTGCTCACTTTACTTTCTTATAGAACCCAGAACTATCTGCTCTGGGAGTTGCACCATCTAATGAGTGGTGGCTTTCACATATCAATTATTACTCAGGAAAATCAGTCCACAGACATACCCATGGGCTGGTCTGATGGGGACAATGCCTCTTTCCAGATGACTCTAGTCTATGTCAAGTTGACAAAAACCTAACTGGTATAATGATTTAAAAAAGGCTGTGAACTCAAGATGTGCCTGTGTGGAATGGCTGGGAGTGGTGATAACCGTGTGTTGATAAGTGGCTGTTTGTACCAGGTAGGATAGGCCCTGATTCCTGTCCTTAGCACTAAACAGTAAGTAAATACACAAATAAATGAAAAAAAAAAATTGTTAACTTGTATCTGTTTGAACCCCAAGGGAGACCAGTCTTCTACTGAGAGATTTCAGTGTTTCTTCTGCCAGGGTATAGTAGTCTCAGCACCTCCCAGTGCTCTTCAGAGGCATCAGCACGCTGCTGGAGGCTCGGACTACAGGCTCCAAATTCGATCACAGTGGTGACACAGACATGCGGCATCAACATGGCCCTAGGCCTGTGTAAAGCCCAGTACCTCAGGACTGATTCAGTTTGCTCCTTTTAGAGCAGTGGTTCTCAACCTTCCTAATGTTGCCACCCAATACAGTTCCTCATGTCATGGTGACCCCCCCCATCATAAAGTTATTTCCTTGTTGCTTCATGGCTGTAATTTGGCTACTGTTACGAACTGCAAATATCAAATATGTAACTCCACGTGGGGGTCGCGACTCACAGGCTGAGAACCTCTGCTTCACTTGCGATGGATGGGGTGATGTTCATGTAGCTTCTCAGAGAGAGCTGGTAGCATGTAGGCTGTTGTCCGGTGCGCCTATGAAGAACCCGCCATTATTTTTCTACCAATTTTAGCCTAATTTGATTATTATGATTATATTTGAAATATTATGGTTATCATAATATCGTTTGGTCTTTAAATTTGGTACAATACATGGCTGAGCCAGCTATAACCTGTCAGGACTTTAGACCTTCTTGAGGGTGTGTCTAACCCTTGCCCCAGGATGGCTATGAAATCAACCCAACACAAATTGTAAACTTACTTAAACTACTATGAAGGCTGTAGGTTTTTTTGGGGGGGGGTGTACTCGATTTCAGGGTTCTCAAGCATGAACTTTATAATTGACAATGTCGGCTGGTAATGTCACGCAAAATAAACATGTAACTGTAGACTTCTGGATTCTATGATGTGGCCTGAAGCCGCCCTTCATTTAGCGTTGCCCAGAGAAGCCAAAAGGTTGCACATTCCTGTGAGTCCAAAGCGTCATTTTCCTGCTCTATAAAACACGGGGATATGATCTCTTTTCCAGGTTCCGGTGACATCCCCCGGAATGGAATCTGAGAAGCGCCCGGAGCCTAACTAGTTATCCTCAGAACGGTTTGCGATCTAAAGACCACGGTGTGCACCCCTTTTTTATTCTCAAGCTCCCGCAGCGCGTGGTGGGATTGGCGGGCGGGAGGTTGCACCAGGTCCTGGGAGAACCGGGCAGACCCGCCCCCTCGATGGCGCTGCGCGCAAGGCGGAGCCGGAGCTACAGAGCCGCCTCCGGGCGGTGCAGGCGGTCCACGAGGGCGATCCCCGGGGCTGCTCCTCACCACCTCCCCTTCCCCGGGCGGCCTCCCGGTGGCCGCGTCCGGGGTGAGTACGCCGGGCCCGAGCTCCGCCGCTACGCGCTCCGAGCGGCCATCGTCGGGCAGTGAGCCGGGTGGGTCCACGGGACGGGGCCGGGCGGGCGGGGAGCCTGCGCGCTCAGGCCTCGGCGCGGCTGTCCTGCCTGGCGAGCGGCGGACGAGCTGGGGGCCTGCAGAGGCCCACCTTGGTCGGGCTCCGGCTCCCGTGCCGGCGGCCCAGAGCCCAGAACGGGGAGATGTTTTAGCGCAGCGGGGAGATGCAGGGTGCATCCGGCCGCGTCCTGCGTCCGTCCGGGTGCTGGCGTCTCCGGGCGCCTCCACCTGGAAAAGGCCCATCCTTCTGGGTCCGGGTCAGACAGCCTTTCACCTGGGGAAACAGCTCTGCTGATCTGTACTTCCATGCCCGAGAGGGCCCGAGGTCCTTGGGCCAAGCCAGGGACACTCACATGGGGTTTGAAGGGCTTGAGCCCCATCTGCTGTCTGTAGGTCGGCACCTGGTCCTTCCAGGGTCTGTGGATCTGCATCACTTGATGTTCTGGTTTCCCTTAGATAAGGGCGATTAACTCTTGGTTTGGAGTTCGGGTGCTGAAGGGTGTTGAAGGGAGAGAAGTATCTAGAGAAGGCCTTTGCGGGGAGGTAACCTTAGGAGGGTATTAGCCAAGTCTGGTGCCTGTGGGTTGCAAAGTGTTCAGAAGTGAGCCAGGATGCAGGAGGATATGGGAGTGCCCCGGGCGCGGGCTGATCTCCCCAGTGGTTTGGTAATGAAAGAGCAGACAGAAGGTGGTAATTTGAGAGTTGA
>CACVCL010023567.1:0-13166 GCA_902729485.2 Mus minutoides
TCTGCATGGATGAAAACAGTGGGCCAGATGCTTTTGCAGTAGTCGGAACGAACCGCTGGGTGTTGGAAATGTCTTCAGTCCCGTCCCTCCACCATCCTCACCGGATGGCCCCTCCACTCGCGCCCCCCCCCCACCCCCCGCTCCGATCTCACTATAAAGCCACTTACTGCTCCTGGAGTCTCAGAGGACCCAGCGTGCGTTCTGCTTCTCTTCATAGTCGAACACCTGATACCTGCTTAGCAGTAAGAAACGAATAAAGGTCCCACCAACCAATCTGCGATCTCTTCCCAACTACAGTTCAGTGTAGGCTTAGATTTTTCTCTAAGCCTATTTTCTCTAAACCGTCTCTACTTTATTTAGGGTCCTCAGATGCTTCAACTTCCCTCTAGCTAATTGGAATGAGTCAGGGGCAGCAGCAAGAATAAGCTGGCATACCAGGAGAAATTCTTGGATGCGTTTCTCTCTAGGAAGTGAAGAGCAGAAAAGTGCTGCATGTCTTCTCAATGCAAAAGCACCTTCTCGGTCATTGTGGGATTCCATTTATACTCTTCCCAAACATCACGCGCCCTCTCATGTGTCTGCTTCAGCAAACACCCTCTCAGAAGACAGCTTCCAAAAGAAAAAAAAAAATCACATGACACACTGAGTTTCCAAAGAAACCAGAAATTTCCATTTCAGTTTAGCTCTGTGGCTGTGGAGACGTTTTCTTTATTTTTTATTCCCAGTGCTGGTTAATTCATCTTAATGAATTATATGAAGCAGTGGTCTTAGATTGCCCCAAGAAATGGGGTCTTACCAAGAACAGCCCTGTTCACACTTTAAGGAAGCTTTAGGGAACAGATTAAAGTCTGAACAAAGTATTGGATCTCTAAACTCTTATGCTGCCACTAGCCTGATTTCTCCTTGACTGTTTATTTTATTTTATTTTATTTTATTTTATTTTATTTTATTTTATTTTTAGGTCTTCTCTTCATCTGCTGTTGTCTAGCAGACTTCTCTCCCATTCAAAGGTAGGAAATCCTTTTGACCTTGTTATCTCTCCCTGACAGGAAGAGGGTTTTGAACCAAATTGCTTCCTAGGTAGCAAGGTTCTTATACCTGTTCTAATGGATAGCTACCTCTTACTCAAAACCAGGCCCCCTTCCCTTGCCTAGGGCTCTCGGGCACCCTCTCCTCAGCAGCAGCCCGGGGAGTTTGGGGCCCTTTGAGTGACATAATCAACAAAAGCTTTCCTGGAAGTTCCAGCTGTGTGGTGGTGAGTCCCGCTATTCAAGGGAGAATCGGAGAGTTGTATGACTTTGTATGATCTTGTATGACTGTGTATGATCTAGAATCCTGTTCAGCAAATCCTGGGTACTTATTCGGGACTTAACTTTGAGCAAAGGCATAATAAATGCCCTGTTGTTTGATTGTCAGCGGTCATAGCCACTGTGAGACTGAGGAAGTTGTGATTCTCTCTTTCCTTGCAGTCGGTTACCGGCCTTTGACTGAAAATCCTCCCTGTGTTTCCCAGTGGTGTTTAGAACTGTGGAAGTTTGGTTTTAGATGATGGCTCACAGGAATATGTTCTCCCTCCTCTCAGAGTCCACACCTTTACGTAACCAAGTGACTCGTGCCATCCTGATATGGCCTGTGTTATATATGCCTTATACCTTTCCAAAAGCACTTAACATAGATTCTAAACAAGCCGGTACGCTGCATACTTTACACAGGTTATCTCACATAGTCCTCCTAAGAGCCTTACCAATCAGGTATTGGTACTGCTTCACAGCTTGGCAATCAGAGCTTGAGAAGGTAAATAGTGGCCAGGTTTGCAGAGTATGGGCACGGAGGCTAAAAGCTGGTGTTGGTGTTCACGGACTTTGGACCCACGTTCAGTGAGTCATTCCCTGCTTCGTGGAGGGCACATATCACTTGGGGAGCACATAAGAGTGAAAGCTATGCCGACCTCTTGTCCTCTGCCTCCTGCAGTGCCTACTTTGTCTAAGGCAAGTGACTAACTGGGTTCTTTCTGGTTACATAAGCCATCAATATCCATAACATATATTTTATAATAATTTATTTTTTATTCACTTTATATCCCAATCACAGCTCCCCCCCTTCCCTGTCCTATCCTTACAAATTCCTCCTCCATTGCTCCTTCCGCTTATCCTCAGAGATAAGGAGCCCCCACCTTGGGTACCACTCTACCCTGGGACATCTAGTTCCAGCAGGACTAGGCTCCCAATGAAGCCCAACTGGGCAGCCCAGGTAGGGGAAGGGGATCCAATGGCAGGGAACAGAGACTGAGACCCCCCCAACTCCACTTGTTAGGGGGCCCATATGAAGACCAAGCTGAACATTTGCTACAAATGTGTAGGAAGGTCTAGGTTCAACCCCTGTGTGCTTCCTGGTTGGTGACAGTCTCTGTGAGCCCACATGGTCCCAGGCTAGTTGACTCTGTAGGTCTTCTCCTACAGCATATTTTTAAAGATGTATTTTATTTTTTACATTATGTGTGTGAGTTGCACGGGAGCAGGGGGCTGCACACGCTTGCAGGTGTCTGAGGAGTCCACAGGCATTCGGTCCTCCAGAGCTGGAGTTACAGGTTGTTGTGAGCTGCCCAACGTGGGTGCTGAGACAGAAGTCTGCAGAATCACCGAACCACTTCTGTAGGCTCCTAGGTGATGTATTTCTGATGTATAACATGTGAAAATACTCTTTGGAAATCTAAAAAGTGTATTTAAACTTAGACCATTATCATAATGCATTAGAGAGCATTATAGTAGTCCTGGGCACTCCAGAAGGAATAAACAAAGAAAAGTCAAGTGTTGGCGAGAGTAGGGTTAAAGAAAAAAGAGAATTTTGTGGTTTTGGTCACCCGGAAACTGGGTATCTGAACACGTGATTCTGAGGGTGACAGTAACCTTTGGAAACTAGAGGCCAAATCCCCACCGTTCCGGTAACAGTAGCAGCGCTTGGTTCTCTGTGGTCGGTCACACGGGATGAAGTCAGACAGACGTATTTGACTTAATGTTCTACGATGTCTTTGCAAAGTAGAAGAAGAAGAAGAAGAAGAAGGAGGAGGAGGAGGAGGAGGAGGAGGAGGAGGAGGAGGAGGAGGAGGAGAAGGAGAAGGAGAAGAAGAAGAAGAAGAAGAAGAAGAAGAAGAAGAAGAAGAAGAAGAAGAAGAAGAAGAAGAAGAAGAAGAAGAAGAAGAAGAAGAAGAAAATTGAAATCTCAAAACAAAACAAAAACCCCTTGGAAATCATAGAAAGCCCCTGTGCTTGGCCTCCTAGTGAACACAAGAGGGCACTAGGCTCACATGATTCACTGGTTGCCTAGGACACACGCTAGACACATTACTTGAAAAGGCATTTCTTAACCATTGCACGTGCTAAACCAACAGATTGCTTCACACTGTAATTTCCACCCCTTGTGTAGTAACTGTCATCTTAGTTAATTTTATGGGTCTCAAAGGCTTACCCATTCATAGAATGAGGAATTATATACCTAAAAATAAAACCCAGAAGTTTTGTCAGGTATGAGGATCCGAAAGAAAAGTTCCAAAAGCATTGGTGAAACCTCCCAACAGCTTAAGAAGAAGGGGCTTTAGGGAAGATTTCAAGTGCTATAATTCTGTAGGACACATGCTGTCTGAGCTGGACATCACTAACCCTTCTAACTCCCCAGCTGGCTCCAGACTCACAAAGCAAACTCCCATAATTCCTCAGCTTCTGGGGGGGGGGGCGGCAGGGCTGTCTGTGTCAATGTCAAGGAGCATTCAAGGGGGAAAAAAAGCTAACTAAAAATTCCGTTTTTCTGTGGTACAATAAAGAAGAAAATCGGATAAATAAACGCGTGGTGGTGGTTATAGTTTTTATTTTAGGAAGGTTGTTAGACAGAGGAGTGTCACATACCATTCAGATTTTACATCATTGTCTTGAGAAGCCATTAAAAATACAAAGGAGTTGGGGAACAATGGAAATTAGGGTTCTGCCATGAGTTTGAGACAGGGGTTGTTTGTAGGAGTGTCCGGACACTGGCAACAGGCAATGAGGGATAGACAGGCCTGATTTGTTACAGAGGAAGGATCGGAGATGAAGATGCTGGGTTAGGAGCCGCTGGCATGGAGGACTTTGACATGGATGGACTCACTAAGAATAGGACATTAGTACTCTTCCAGTTGCTATGACAGGACACCTGACAGAAGCATTTTAAGGAAGGCGGGTTTATCTTGGCTCACAGTTTGAGGGCACAGTACATTCTAGCTTCAGGGGTTTGAGCACCTGCAGTCAGGAAGCAGAGATGGATGGGGGTACTCACCTTGTTTTCCCCAACCCCTGGTAGAATGGCACACACATCTAGGGTGGGTCTTCCCTCCCTGGTCAACCCCATCCTCACGGAATCACAGACTGACCTAGGATNAGCATATAGACTTGAACACCTTCTCACAGCAGATGCAGGATGTAAAGCTGGAAACTGGCTTGAAAGGATCAACATGACACTCACTGTTCCTTTTCTGTTGCTGCTATAGCAAATCAGCACAGGTCAGTGGAAAAAAAAAAAAAACACAGATGTGAGTTCTGTAGAAGCCCAACACAAGTCTCAATAAACTCCAATCAAGGTATCTGCAATATTTTTTAAATAATGGCTACTAGCTATATTCTAGGACAGAGCCTCCACATGCAACCTGGAGTTTACAGGGAATACAGGGTCAGAGGAACACAAGATGTCACTCTTAAGGATGTAGTGAGCAAAATGCAGACTATAGAAAGCTGTTCTAGACTAATGGCTCACTCCCTTAAAACACTGTGAGCGAAAGCAAAATGCAGGCAAGTCACAGCTGGGAGACTTAGAAAGGCATCAGCCAATTGCAATGTAGTGATTTGGTCTGCATCTTAATTCAAACAAACTTAAAAAATGTACAAGGCAATTAGGAAAATTGAAGCAGGGACTGAATACTTGATGGTGTTAAGAATGTTTGATTGCCTTAGGTGTTACAATGAAATGGTTACAGATTAAGCGCCATGGTGTCAGGATTTGTAGTAGAGTAAGCTAGGGGCATGTACTGGCTAGGTTTGTGTCAACTTGACACAGCTGGAGTTATCACAGAGAAAGGAGCTTCAGTTGGAGAAATGCCTCCATGAGATCTAGCTGTGAGGCATTTTCTCAATTAGTGATCAAGGGCCCCTTGTGGGTGGGACCATCTCTGGGCTGGCAGTCTTGGGTTCTATAAGAGAGCAGGCTGAGCAAGCCAGGGGAAGCAAGCCAGTAAAGAATATCCCTCCATGGCTTCTGCATCAGCTCCTGCTTTCTGACCTGCTTGAGTTCCAGTCCTGACTTCCTTGGTGATGAACAGCTGTATGGAAGTGTAAGCCGAATAAACCCTTTCCTCCCCAACTTGCTTCTTGGTCATGATGTTTGTGCAGGAATAGAAACCCTGACTAAGACAGGGCAAAACCAGGGTTACATGGGAGAAGACAAGAAGCAAGATTGACCAAGCTGATAGTGTGGTCCCCAGGTGATGGAGATGGAGATATTCACTTTTCTGCTTCTTTAATTTTTTTTAAGTTTGTATAATTAAAAGAATATCATAAAACATGGATCAGGCAGTATGAATACACCTTTATTTTCTTTTTTTGAAATAACATCTTATGTTTTCCAGGTTGGCCATGAACTTCTGATATAGCTGACAATGGTCTTGAACTGAATCATCTGGCCTCCACTCCCCAGTGTTTGGATGACAATTCTGCACCACCCAGTTTGTCTGTCCTTCCTTCCTTCCTAAAAAATTTGGTTAAAATATGGAGAAAAAAAAAAGCTGAAAGTATGTGTCCTTAAAATAATTTCAAAGTATCTAACCACATTGTAAGAAATGCAAATAAACATAGAAAAGAAATGGAGAGATGTGATTGGTATATTTTATTTTTTAAATTTTCTTCATAACAATAACAATTACCAAGTATCATTCATAGCACATGAGCATTTCTCTAAATGCTTTAAAATATTGCTTGACAGATGGATAAGTGAAACATGGTATACAACAATCAGGTGTTATTCTGTTTCACAAAAGAAGAGTGTCTTATTTCTGTAACAAAATATCCCACAAGAGCAAATTAAGAGAAGGATGACTTGAGTTAACCAGGACAGGAGATACAGTGCATCAAGACAAAGAAGAAATGGGAGGGAAGCAGGAAGTAGCTGGTCACATGGTCTCCAAAGCCAGGAAGCAGAGAGTTCACATTGTGCCTGGTCCAGCCCGGCCTTGGTAGGGGTGGAATGACATGGTTCCTGCCCCTAAGACGGAGCCATCAGGATTCTCTGCCTAGTACATAGACAGTGTTTTGCTTTTCACTTGGACCCTAGCCTTTATGATAACTTTGTAATAACTCATGTCTACACTCCAAGCATTCAAATTAAGTTTTCTTTAAACTGAGATTACTTGGACCCTAGCCTTTATGATAACTTTGTAATAACTCATGTCTACACTCCAAGCATTCAAATTAAGTTTTCTTTAAACTGAGATTGACGGGTGCTAAGGGATGGTAGCTCCTGACTACATGAGTAGCTATGACAAAATACCTGAGACTGACATCCTTCATTCCATGTTCCCCATCAGGCCTGAGACTTCTCACCAAAGCCCAGAATCTAGAGACAGTGGGCTGATACTTTCAAGAACACATTTGTAAGCACAACAGATGTGGGAGATGGAGCCATATCCTGGCCCTTCGGCTCTCAAACAAAAAACCCATAGTTTGTCCTTAAAAACAACAGACATTTTGATTGCTTGTGTATCTGGATGTTGGCAAGGCAAGAGCAAGATACCAACAGACTGATTGGGTAATGGGGCTGCTTTCCAGTTCTAACCAGTACTGTGTATGTATTCCCAGATGGTCAAGAAAAAGCATGAAATCAGTCTATCAAGTCCTTTCCTAAAGGCCACATGTGCTGCTCTGTAGCAAGTCACTAGTGCTTGTGAGTCCCCAAACCTTACTACTATTGTATTGGGGTTGAAGTTTAAAGAGGGAGTTGGCAGGAAATAGACACACACACACACACACACACACACACACACCACATCTAGATATGATCAACTTAGTTGTGCTAACCTGAGGCGAGACCTCCAGAGTCAGCTGACAGACATGAGACAAAGTGAAAGTCAGGATAGTTTCATAAAGATGAGCCCACAGTAATTATAAAATTTATGAAAGTGGAGGTAGGAGGATTAGCAGTTCAAGTCATCTCTGGCTACACAGTGATGGAGAGGCCAGCCTGGGCCCCAGGAGACGCTGTCTTATGAAACCAAAAGGTAAACAAAAGAAGGGAAAGGTTTGCTTTTGTTTTCTGCATCATCTATCTTCTCATTGCATCAACAATTAGTGGTTGCTGTTAGACATGGGTATAGACACGAGAGAGTGTGACATCAGTGAGGTGTGAGAGCTGGGGTTGGCTGTTTGCATGCACTGGAAGGTAAGCTGCTGTCACCTCCCACCAGAAGGCATCAAAGGGACCTCACAGGACCCACCCAGAACCAGCTCCATGACAGATACCAAAGGCACTGGACTGTGGTCTAGCAGTGGTCAAGGAAGACATTTTCTCTTAATAAAAGGTCCATAGTCACCTGGAGGCAGCACCTGTCTCCACATTCCACACTGAGCACTGGTGTCTTAGTCAGGGTTTCTATTCCTGCACAAACATCATGACCAAGAAACAGGTTGGGGAGGAAAGGGTTTATTCAGCTTACACTTTCCACATTGCTGTTAATCACCAAAGGATGTAAGGACTGGAACTCAGGCAGGTCAGAAAGCAGAAGCTGATGCAGAGGCCATGGAGGGATGTTACTTACTGGCTTGCTTCTGAAAGGACCCCCGTAGGGAGACCTCCACTCAAGTCACGGGATAATGGCGAACCCCCCAAGAACTCACAGAAGACCAGGCTTGATGCAAATTACATGAGGCTTTATTCGGGGAAAGCCAGAGCTCTGGGAACGACTCATATCCCGGAAGTGGATAGAGGAGTCGACCCTGAGGGAAAAGAGGGAAAAGAGGACCCGGTTTTTATGGTTCCTCAAGAGGGAGAAGAGGAGGAGGAGGGAGTAGGGGATTTTTCTGATCTGACAATATCTGACAATATCCATTCTTTCTACAGAAGAAATGGGTACACGGAAGATTTTTATGCTCAGGTGCACAGGTGCAAAGTGAAATTCTTACCACAAACACTTGGCAGTGAGCTGCATCTCAATCCATCAACTAACCCACAAACTCTTGGCAGTGAGCTATAGCAGTTGGCAAATACATGCATTCAAAGAACAGTAGGGGCAAGCACACAGATTCAAGAAATGTTCCGGCTATTATATTTAGCTATGTAAAGGCTTTCTACTAATAATGAAATCTCTTTCCCAGTTTCAGGGTCTTTGAGACCTGTTACATTTTCTCAGGATCTTTCATTTCCCCTGGCTTGCTCAGCCTGCTCTCTTATAGAACCCAAGACTACCAGCCCAGAGATGGTCCCACCCACAAGGGGACTACAGTTCTTCATGACCCCTTCATGCCTTCAAAACCAGTACCACCTGGGTGACTCTTACACATTACCAAGTCCAGCTGCAGCACGAGGTATAACCTTGGCTATCTCTGGAACACAACTTCTTTGTGCTCCCAGAAAACAATTCCCAGAAGATTTCACTTCAATGATGCTGGTCTCTTCTTAATCATTGCTAATTTCTTAGTTCCAGCTAACCAGCATCAATTGTCCCAGTAGTTTCTTCCATTCTTAACTCTAGAGCCAGAATCACATGGCTGAAGCTGCCGAGTTCTGCTGCTTGCAGGAACTAAAACATTGTACTATTACATTATCACTGGCTTTATGTTTTCACAAATCCTTCACTGCCTAAGCTTGGCTGTCCTGGATCTTGCTCTGTAGATTGACCTTGAATGCAGAGATCAGCATGCCTATCTTCTGGGATTAAAGGTGTGTACCACCATGCCTGGATCTAAATTTAGCTGGGTAGGATCTTGCCCCAAGGTCCCACTCCCTTAATCTGTTATCCCCTAGAACACAAATTTTGCTTCATTTCACTTCCTGGTACCTCTTTAATACTTGAACCATATATTTTATATTTTTCCTTTCTAAGCTTGCTATGCTTGTTCAAACTTCTCTTTATAAGACTTAACCAAGCCGGGCGTGGTGGCGCACGCCTTTAATCCCAGCACTCGGGAGGCAGAGGCAGGCGGATTTCTGAGTTCGAGGCCAGCCTGGCCTACAAAGTGAGTTCCAGGACAGCCAGGGCTATACAGAGAAACCCTGTCTCGAAAAACCAAAAAAAAAAAAAAAAAAAAGACTTAACCAGAAAGCAAAGTCTCTGCTGGACTTTTTTGAAACTTCCTTTGTCAATGCAATTAATCTGAGTCTCTTCACTTTAGTCTCAGGCAGACTTTTCAGACAAGGGCAAACAGTAGCCACATTCTTCACCAAAATACCACAAAAACAGTCTTTATGCCACATTCTGAAATTCTTCTCCTTTGAAATCTCTTGCGCCAGGTCAACACAGTTCAAATTACTCCCAGCAACAAAATCTTCCATATTCCTACTAGGATAACCCATAAAACCCCATTTAAAGCATTCCACTGTGTTCCAAGTCCAAAGTCCCAAAATCCACGTTCTTTCAAATAAAAGCATAGTCAGGCCTATCACAGCAATACCCCAGGCCCTGGTACCAACCTCTGTCCCCTTTGCCTGCTTGCCGTGTGGGACTGAGCAACTGCTAGATCCTTGGACTTCCATTCACAGCTGCTACCGATCATTGTTGGGAATTAGACTGCAGACTGTAAGTCATCAATAAACTCCTTTACTATATAGAGATCACCCATAAGTTCTGTGACTCTAGAGAACCCTGACTAATACAACTGGCTAGCAATTCTTTTTTTCCCAATGTTTTATTAAATATTTTCTTCATTTACATTTCAAATGCTATCCTGAAAGTCCCCTATACCCTTCCCCGCCCCCCGCCCTGCTCCCCTACCCACCCACTCCCACTTCTTGGCCCTGGTGTTCCCCTGTACTGGGACATATAAAGTTTGCAAGACCAAGGGACCTCTCTTCCCAATGATGGCTAACTAGGCCATCTTCTGCTACATATGCAGCTAGAGACAGGAGCTCTGGGGGTACTGGTTAGTTCATATTGTTGTTCCTCCTATAGGGTTGCAGACCCCTACAGCCCCTTGGGTACTTTCTCTAGCTCCTCCATTGAGGGCCCTGTGTTCCATCCAATAGATGACTGTGAGCATCCACTTCTGCATTTGCCAGGCACTGGCATAGTCTCACAGGAGACAGCTAGCAATTCTAACATGCGAAACCATCACACAATGAAAGGGAGTCACAGGAACTATCCAGCAGTGGGCATCAAAGTCCTTCTCACCAGTTCTCTAATCAGATCTTTGATTTTTGGAAGCCGCAGAGGACAGACACTCCCTACTCAGCAACGCCTTGGAAAACAGGAAGGAACCTGAAAGGGGCTTGGTTGGTGGACTGTGAAGGTTCTGCTCCCCACTGCCTCTGTACCAACAGATGGAAAGATTGGGATCGGAGGGAGGAGTTTTATTCGAGGCTAGGCTGGGAAATGTGAGGAGATTCCTGGTCGGTATGAAGTTCCCTCTGTTTTGCCAAAGGCCCAGGTGTTTGAAGGGGGTTCTGTGGAGTGCTGGGCAGACCATTCCAGCACTAGGCTGTTTCTGTCCCTGGACATGGTCTTTGAGTTCTTTGGCCAGCAGAACTCAAGGGCACAGGCTTGATCCTTTGCTTCAATATATTTATTCCCCCCCACCCCCCGTGCCTGATAATGCTTTAGCTTTCCTACCACATTTGTTCTTTTGGTGGCGCATGCCTTTAATCCCAGCACTCAGGAGGCAGAGGCAGGCAGATTTCTGAGTTCGAGGCCAGCCTGGTCTACAGAGTGAGTTCCAGGACAGCCAGGGCTATACAGAGAAACCCTGTCTTGAAAAACCAAAAAAAAAAAAAAAAAAGATATAAGATACCCTGTGGGATGACTGACAGCTGCAGACAGAGGGACCCAAGCAGGTGGAGGGACAGACTATGGCATGTCCCACCAAGGACATTTCTTCCTAGTATACAGAACTGGCTTTTAAAAACTTACCTTTATTCAGTCCTGGAATTCTTTTCAGCTGCCCACTTCCATAGTCAGCATCAACATAATGGGATCTGAGCATTGCCTTTGGTCCGTGCATGGAGTCAGGAACTGGCAGGGAGATCCTAGGATAACCAGCTAGGAGGAAGCTTCCTGCTAAAGCACAGAGACGCATTCGTGCCCTTGCCTAAGAGACCATCCAATATGGCCTGTCAGTCCTCTGAACAGGAGGATTTGATGTGAATTGGCCGGTACTTACAAAGTAAGGGTCTGAGTATAAAAGAAACATCGAGGAACTTGGAAGGGGCGGAGAAGAGGCCGTGTGGGCAGGGGAGTGTGGTCACAGTTCTTCATGTACATGTATGCATATGTCACTGTGAGATCGCTCGTGTTGTGTAACTAACATAAACTAATGTTCCAAAATAGCGGAAGGAATAGAGCTATGTAAAATATGACATTTTAAAATAGAGTAAACAATCTAATTAACAAAGAAATAAAAACTCCCCCAATCATTCTTCAAACCAAGAAAGGACTGGAAGCGAGAGTTAGCTTAAGTCCAGGAAACCAAAACCTATAAACCAAAACAGAAATGCAGAACAGACTCAACAATTCACAAAGTTCCAAGTGCAATGGCCCACCAGCCTAGCGATCCAAATGCTCTCCAACCAGCCAACAGCTACCGCAGTGTAAGGACAGGAGGCAGCCCCAGCCAGAGCTGCAAGTGGGCAGGTAAATGACCTCACAGTGGACAGCAGCACATAGACCAGTGCGGCTGAGAGTGGTGCAGGCAGGAAGCTCAGGATGTCAAGGGCACCTTCTGCATCTTCACGAGGTCAGTGATGTAGGATAAGCAGGGATGTAGGAAACATTGAGGCAGAGTCAGAGACAAGGAGACAGAGGAATGTATGTTAAAGCAGGGATCGAGGAGGCAAGTGCAAGCCTATAACCGCTGCCTCTCAGGAAGCTGGGGCAGACTATGTCAAAAAATATTTTTATTTTTTGGTTCATGTGCATTAGTGTTTTGCCTGTAGGAGAGTGTCAGATCCTCTGGAACTGGAGTTACAGTTTTGAGCTGCCATATGGGTGCCAGGAATTGAACCCTGGTCCTCTAGAATAACAGCTGGTGCTCTTAGCCACTAAGCCATCTCTCCAGCCCAGACTGCCTCAGATTTATGGCCAGTGTGGGCTACATTGTTCCAGGCCAGCCAAAGCAGAGATACACATAAAAGGCCCCATCTCAAAACAACAAAAAACCCTGTCCCTGGAGGCATTGTAGGTGTGGCTGCTATGTCACCTGTGTGTCATGGGTGACAGAGGGGAGAGAGGCTATGTCTATGCTCAGTGTGTTGACCTACAGATATCTGAATGATCAGTAGACTAACATTCTCTGGAACAAAAACCAAGCCTGGGACAACCACCAGTCTGGCACCAGGCAGGCCTAGACGGGCTCCCAGGACGGGAAGCAAGCCAAAGACTAGAAGAACCCCACATGGGAACACAGGCCCCAGGCAGGGGTGACCCTAAGACAAAGGCCACTTGGGTGGGCCAGTAAAGGAGTGAGCCTGAAGTGACCACCAGACTGGCACCTGGAGACCTGACAGGGAGCTAGCCTGAGATGAACGTCAGTCTGGTGACCTCCCATCTCCAGACATGGGGGAGGCAGACCACGCTGGAAATGACCCCTGCCAGGCACTATACTGCATGAGCAGAACATAGCACTCCCGAGATCACCTGAAATGACCCCAGACACTCAGAGACCCTGGGTGCCATTAAGTGGAGCAAGTAAGCGGTGGAACAATGGGAGAGAAAGAGAGACAGAAGAATGTGGGCACAACAAAGAGAGGCGGGCTGGAAATTCAGGGGGTGGGGGGGTAATAAGGAACAGCCGGATGCAAGTAGCTGGTGATGGCACCTGAGATCATGGTGGGGTCCTGTGCTGACACTGGGGGTCACATCTGGGTCCAAGGCCCTGCAACAGGAGGGATCTGTCACCACCAAAGGCCAGGTGGATGTCCCTGGTCTGGGCTGCCACTAAGGACATGTT
>CACVCL010023570.1:0-13078 GCA_902729485.2 Mus minutoides
TGTTTTGTATCTTGAAACAATAAAAAGAGATGGCGTTATTATAAATAATATGTATCTTTTTTTTTTTTTTTTTTGGTTTTTCGAGACAGGGTTTCTCTGTGTAGCCCTGGCTGTCGTGGAACTCACTGTGTAGACCAGTCTGGCCTCGAACTCTGAAATCCGTCTGCCTCTGCCTCCCGAGTGCTGGGATTAAAGGCGTACGCCACCACGCCCGGCATAATATGTATCTTAAGAGTGTATTTGCTGTGCCCTGGAAATGCTGGACATTATTCTATGTAGAATAAAAAAGCTATTTGGAGGTTAAATTTAAATAAAGCCCTGCCCTGTGGCTTTAAGTAGCAGATGTGTCAATAATGTTTAGCAATTGTATCGCACATTCCTATGCGTAATATCCACAAAAGACTGACTTCCAGAGAGATCCGAAGACTTACAGCCCACAGTTGGGCATTAAAATGATCTCACGAAACATGAAATAAGTGAGTTTTAAAGAATTCAGAGCAGAAGAGTGTAACACCCCTTTAATCCTAGCACGGTGTTTTCATAGTGAGTTCCAGGGCAGCCAGGGTTACAGAGAGAAACCCTGTCTCAAAAACAAACAACAACAACCCCCCCACAAAAACCCAACTAACCAACCAACCAATCAACCCCCCCAAAACAAACAAACAAACAAACAAACAAACAATTCAGAGCAAGGGATGCTAAACAACCACTATTATGATGGGAGTAGAGAATCCCAGGGATCAAAAGAACATACCCTTCATCTATGGTCTGGTATTTGTAGCCCCACTACCAAACAGAACCCCCAAAGTCCTATGTCAGTGATACTTTGAGTTGGGGCTTTATTCACAATTGCATTAATGATTTAATAAGAAGAGTTACCCAGCCTGGTGTGGTGGCGCACCGCCTTTAATCCCAGCACTCGGGAGGCAGAGGCAGGAGAATTTCTGAGTTTGAGGCTGCCCTGGTCTACAAAGTGAGTTCCAGGACACCCAGGGCTACACAGAGAAACCCTGTCTCAAAAAACAAACAAACAAACAAACAAACAAACAAAACAAAAACCAAAGAGCTACCCAAGGGAGCAAGCTGGATTTGTCTCATCATGGAGTTCCCATTAGCAGGAAGTTCTTCCCTAGGTATGATGTCCTGACTATAGACCCCCTGGCCTCCAGACTGAGAGCTCAATATACCTTTTTTTCTTTCTTTCTTTTTTTTTTTTTTTTTTTTTAAGATTTATTTATTTATTATATGTAAGTACACTGTAGCTGTCTTCAGATACTCCAGAAGAGGGCATCAGATTTCGTTACAGATGGTTGTAAGCCACCATGTGGTTGTTGGGATTTGAACTCGGGACCTTCGGAAGAGCAGTCGGGTGCTCTTACCCGCTGAGCCATCTCACCAGCCCACCTTTTTTTCTTTACAAATTACCCAATTTGTGAGCACTAAGTTATAGCTGCAAACAAAGGCACTGCTCGGAGGAAGCCTGTGATATCCTACAGGCATGCTTAGGGAGCAAAAAATGAGGGGGCTCTGTCTTAGTTAGAGATTTCATTGCTGGGCACCAGCACCATGACCAAGAACTCTTCTTATAAAGGACCACGCTTAATTGGGGCTGGCTTGCAGGTTCAGAGGTTCAGTCCATTATCATCAAGGTGGGAGCATGGCAGCATCCAGGCAAGTATGGTGCAGGCAGAGCTGAGAGTTTTACATCTTCATCTGAAGGCTGCTGGTGGAAGACTGGCTTCCAGGCAGCTAGGGTGAGGGTCTTAAGCCCATACCCACAGTGACACATCTACTCCATCAAGGCCACACCTCCTTCAACAAGGCCACACCTCCTAATGGTGCCACTCCCTGGTCCAAGCAAATACAAGCCTCTACCTCCCGAGTGGGGGGTCTAAAGGTGTGTGCCACCATGCCTGACTTGCAAATACAAGCCTATGTAGGCACTTACTTATGTATTCTAGCCTTGACTATGCCACCCCATACAGAAGCAGGGTCTCCATTTGAAACTGAGAGTAAGGGACGATCAGTGATAAGACCATGTACACAGGTAGCAAGCAACAGAGCAAGAATTAAAAAAAATAAAGACTCTAAAATTTAATGTTCTTTCCACTTTATCATTCTATCTCTGATACCACTTCTAGTCCTAAGAAAATAATGACTTCTTTACCTATTAAAAATTGCTGGGGAAGATGGGCTGCTGGAGAGATGGCTCAGCAGGTAAGAGAACTCTCTGGTCTTGCAGAGGACCCGAATTTGTTTCCCAGCACCCACATGTGGTGGCTCGCTGCCTGTAACTCCAGTTCTAGGTAATCTAATGGCTTCTACCCTCAAGGGGCACCTGTATGCATG
This sequence comes from Mus minutoides, assembly GCA_902729485.2. NCBI lineage: Eukaryota > Metazoa > Chordata > Mammalia > Rodentia > Muridae > Mus > Mus minutoides. Next base: position 2,350 of record CACVCL010023570.1, read on the forward strand.
TGGTGTACACACTTACATGCAGGTACATATTCATACACTAAAAATAAATACAAATAAAGTTTAGATCATTCTGAGCTGGTGAGACGGGTCAGTAGTTGTCACAGCTAGCTTTGCCTTCACCTTGTCAGGAACCTAGAGACACCTGGGAAAAGGGAGCCTGGGTTGAGGCGTTGCCTCCGTCACACTGGCTTGTGGATGGCTGTCTGTGAGGAATTTTCTTACTTACTAGTAAATGTAGGGAGGCCCAGTTCAGAGGACAATGCCACTGGCAGGCAGATGGGCCTGGGGTGTATAAGAGAAATAACTAAGACCAGAGTTCCCATCACCCAAACGCTAGCTAACAAATGTCTGTAACTCCAGTTTTGCAGGAGGTGTGGGAGGGTCCAACTCCCTCTTCTGGCCTTACATGTACTACATACATGTGGTGTGTATACATGCAGTCAAAACACTCAGATCCATAAAATTAAAAAAAAATTTAAGAGCCGGGCATGGTTGCGCACACCTTTAATCCCAGCACTCGGGAGGCAGAGGCAGGCAGATTTCTGAGTTCGAGGCCAGCCTGGTCTACAAAGTGAGTTCCAGGACAGCCAGGGCTACACAGAGAAACCCTGTCTCAAACAAACAAACAAACAAACAAACAAACAACCAAAAAAAAAATTGAGGGGCTGGAGAGATGGCTCAGTGGTTAAGACCACTGGCTGCTCCTCCAGAGGTCCGGAGTGTAATTCCCAGCAACCACATGGTGATTTACAACCATCTATAGGGGGATCTGACGTCCTCTTCTGGCATTCGGAGAATATCTGTAGCAGAGCACTCGTGCATTAAAAAAACAAAATAAAACAAAACAAAACTGGGGTGGGAAGAGATGGGTCAGGAGGTTAGAGCACTTGCTGTTTTTGCAGAAGATTTGGTGTTAGTTTCCGGCACCCACACAGTGGCTCACTATTGTCTATTACTCCAGTTCCAGGGGATCTGATACCAGATATTGTCCTCCCTGGGCACCAGATACTAGAGTACACATGGTGCAAATATACACATGCAGGCAAAAGACTCATACACAGAAAAGAAGTCCTTAAAGAAGATTAGAAGAAAGGAAGGGAGGGAGGGAGGGAGGGAGGGAGGGAGGGAAGAAAGCCAGTGTTTTTTCCCAGAAGCAGAGAAGGAAACTAGGGCCCTGTCTCAGCATCCTTTCACCCTTGACTATGACACAAGCCATTGTTGTAATTCTCAACTCTAGTTAGAGGTTGAGGGGCCAGTCCTGCCTGCCCAGCCTGACCACCTGATTCTAATCCCTGGAACCCATGATGACTCCCACATGGAAAAAACCGGAGCAGAAAGGGTGAAAAGGAACGGAAGTAAAAGACCAATATCCACAATATGCAAACATACCTACAAAGACAAACAAGCCGAAAAGCAAAACCCAAACAAAAGAGATAAATAAGCAACAGATAGCCCAAACCTCAGTGCTCAGTAAATATACCAAATGTTGATTTCTCAGGGTCTTTAGAAAACATAAACAGAAGCATGGAGATGGGTGGGTGGGTGAAGATGCGTGCAGTGCAAGCTTATTGACCTCAGTTCTGCCCCTGGAACCCACCGAAGAAAGAACCGACTCCCGATAGCTGTTCAGGGGCCCACGTGTATACTCTAGTTATACCCCTCAAACCCCATAATAATAAATAGAAAACATAAAGAATATTCACGATGGGATTTGATTTCACAGATGGGTAGTCGGGACCAGCATGGTGTGTCTGAAAGAGAATGAGGGGATATCTGAGGGCAGACCTCATAGGACTTGAGGGGGCAGCGGGAGGAGGTATTACCCTTGGATTTGCTGTGAGGGTGACTAATCAGAAAGTGGGTGGGCTTTGGGGCTGGGGGATGACCATGAGGCTTGGAAGTGACCAGTCTCTGACCGCAGAAAGGAACTGCAGAGTTACATCTCAGGATTTCCCACATTAGAGCACCGCTTTGTCATTCTCAGGCTGTGCAACAGCCTCGGGGGACATTTTGGCCCAAATCTCCTTTTCACAGACCCCTTTCATTTCTAGCAGCCTCCCTATCTGCCTAGCTCAGCTGGGTTCCAGCCTCCCAGGGACAGGCCAACCGCTGATGGTACTGGCCAACATCCTTCTGTTTTCTGTTCCTTTATTACAGGATATGCCGTCCTGGCAGGGTCTGGTGGGAGATGAGGAAGAGGAGAAAGCGTTCTGCTTGTTGCTGATGCAAGGGACGCAAGGAGTGAATAAAACGCAAACCCAACAGTACACAGCTAGAGTAGCAGGTAAAGGATGAGTGTGAAACCAAAGGAGCGGCCAGATAGGAAAGGCGGAAACATTTGGTCGGAGAAGTAAGCGGGGCAATCAGGCGGACTGCTGGGATTACCCCCCCCCTTCATTCTATTTATCATCCTAAATCTACCAACGCCCCAGGCTAAGCACAGAGTTAGCCAGGGAATATCCTTCCGAAGAAGCTAGAGTATACTCTTAACCTGAAAAGCAGATTTATTTGTTAAATAAATAAGTAAATAAGGTTGAACCCACACCCCCTCAAGTGAGAGACACATTTTACCACTGAGCCAGTCCCAAGCAGAGGACTCCCCCTCTCTCCCCTCAAGACAGGGTTTCTCTGTGTAGCCCTGGTTGTCTTGTGACTGGCTTTGTAGACCAGAGTGGCCACGAACTCAGAGATCTTCCTGCCATTGCCTGCCAAGAGCTGGGATTATAATGGCATGTGTCACCACGTGCAGCTTTTTTTTTTTTTTTTAAATGATTTTATTCTTTTTTTTTAAAAAAAATTATATGCATTGGTACATAGGTCAATTTTATATGCATATATTTTTGTGTGAGGGTGTTGGACCCCTCCCAACTACAATTACAGATAGTTGTGAGCTGTCATGTGGGTGCTGGGAATTAAACTCATATTCTCTAGAAGAGTTGTCAGTGTTCTTAACCACCGAGCCATCTCTTTAGCCTTTAAAAGCAAGCAGACCTCTAACCACACTTGGCCTGTGGTTCAAACTCTACTTCCCCAGTTAAGCCTTCTATCTCTGCCACCTTGAGCAAGGTAATTTAAAACTTTATTCTCTCCTTTGAGCCAAGGTAGTAACTGGGTATCTACTCAGTGGCTGGTCAGTAGTCTCTCGTTGACACCCAAATGCACCTCTTCACGAACCCCAGTGTCACTGGCCACTTATCCGTGGCCCCATGTCCAGCCAAGGACACAAACAATGGGCCAACCTAATTGATATTTTGTAGAAAATGAGATTAAATTCCCTTTCTTTATAGAAACAAACAAACAAAAAAACCCAAAAAGGCCAGTAGCCCTGGAAAGGAATGACCGGATTGCTCTGGTACTCAGGAAACATCAACTTACCTTTTCCAATTTCACTATGTTAGCTGTAAGTTCTTGGCAGAGGACCTCCACATTTAACTGCATTTGTGATCCCAGGCCGGATGGGGCTGTCTGCCTGTAAGAAAAAAGAGAAATGTCATTCATAGAATGGATGCGAGTTAAGTTTGAACAGAACGCTGGGCTAGGAGAGAGGACCCGCATCCTTTTGCCTGAGGCTGACACAAAGGCACAGCAGTAACCTTCGACTCTAGGCCGGATGTCTAGGGGCCAGTTCTCAGTTTAGTTGGATCTCTCTTAAGGTCCTTTTCTTCAAGTACCTTGAGGTGCCTTGGCTTAAACATAACACTCAGACAACTGTTCTCAAGCACATGGTTTCTTAGAGTCTTTGTTTAGAACTTAACACTGCCTCTATTCCCCACGGCAGCTATGTGTGCATGGACTGATGGCCTCTGCCGTAGGAGACCCATTTATACTTGAGCTTTCGAAAAGCCAGAGAGTATCTTTACCTAGTTAGTTAAATTTCCACACAGCCATGAGTCCCCACTCCAATTCTTTCCTTAAGACTTGTCGTACAAACATAACTCATCTTATCAATTGACTATTTATGGCTGGAATCCTATACTGCAGTACTGTACCAGCTAATCCCTTAGGAAGTTTGGAGTAAAACATGTTCCAGGAAGATGGTAAAATATTACTTCTTATATCTCCATGGTCTGCATGTATCTGTAGTTTTCTTGGTTGTGATTCTTTCAAATAATATTTATTTATTTGTAAAGATTTGCTCTTGTTTTTCTTTAAAGATTTATTTATTTTATTTATCTGAGTACACTGTAGCTGTCTTCAGACACACCAGAAGAGGGCATCAGATCCCATTACAGATGGTTGTGAGACACCATGTGGTTGCTGGGAATTGAACTCAGCACCTCTCGAAGAGTAAGTCAGTGAGTGCTTAACTGGTGAACCATCTCTTCAGCCCTAAAGATTACATGCATAAAGTGCCCTTGGAGGCCAGAAGAGGGTACTGGACACTTATGGATGTCAAGGATGGTGGTGAGCTGCCATGTGGGTGTTGGAAACTAAACCTAGGTCCCTCTGCAAGAGCAGCCACCACGCTTTTAACAGCTGAGCCGGCTTGTACTGGCTAGGTTTGTGTCAACTTGACACAGCTGGAATTATCACAGAAAAAGGAGTTTCAGTTGGGGAAATGCCTCCATGAGATCTAGCTGTGAGGCATTTTCTCAATTAGTGATCAAGGGCCCCTTGTGGGTGGGACCATCTCTGGGCTGGCAGTCTTGGGTTCTATAAGAGAGCAGGCTGAGCAAGCCAAGGGAAGCAAGCCAGTAAAGAACATCCCTCCATGGCTTCTGCATCAGCTCCTGCTTGAGTTCCAGTCCTGACTTCCTTTGGTGATGAACAGCAGTATGGAAGTGTAAGCCGAATAAACCCTTTCCTCCCCAACTTGCTTCTTGGTCATGATGTTTGTGCAGGAATAGAAACCCTGACTAAGACACGGCTCTTCAGCCTCTCTGGGTTAGGGTTTAATTTCAGTGGTTCAGTTAGTGGGCCTGATTTAGTTTCTATCTGGTTCATTTTTAGAAACAGAGGCACTTAGAAAATCACTGACGATGACTTATATCTTAAGAAAGCTGTCTATTATGAACACGTAGTATGTTTATAAATCATCAATTCCTGGAAATAGAATGAAAATCCTTGAGTTTCTAGTTGTGGGGATTTGAGGTTCAGAGAACTGACTTAGCAACAGGAGATTCTGAGATTTCTCACCACCAGGCATAGAATTGGAGTAGAAAAGTAGGTTCTGGAGGAGCCTGCAATCCGCTAACAACACTAGCCAAATGTATGCTCTCAAAAGGAAGGCTCCTCAGAGAGTGCAGAGACAGGTTACACATGTGGATTTAGCTACCTGGCTCACTCTGAACAAAGGGCCCAGGGAAAGTCAGGGTCTGGGATGATGCTGTGTCAACAGTCCTACCTTTCACAGGCATCCTCTGACCTTATGTTGTATGTGGTGTGTGTGTGTGTGCGCACACGCGCATTTCATTTTTTCTACGCAAATTATTTCTTTAGATTGTATTTCAAGAGAGGAATGAACATTTCATTTGTCAGAATTTTTCCCTCTGTACTAAGTTAATTATATGGTGCTAAACATGAGGTATATTTTTCTAATAAAACCAACTCCTAAGAGGATAGGAATTAACAGTCATTTGGAGTCACCTCTAACACCAAAAGAGAGTAGCATCAACATTTTGAACATGATGGAAGAGCAAGGGTGTTAGGGACAGTATACCATGACAGGGACTGCCCACAGCAGGCCGGGATGGAGACATCTCAGCAGCTCTCGGCAGCTCTTTGTAAAAAACAGTTGTTCCCATTTATCCTAACCTTAGCCCCGGACAATGGCTGTATAGATTTCATTTGTGCATGACTGGTTTTCAGTTGGCCTCGGTGTGCATAATTATTCTATTATCTCTGACTTTCCTATTTCTTTCTCCTTCTGCTGTGGTGAATTCTGTAAAACTAGATGTTCCTTGATGATTCTTTTTTTTTTTTTTTTTTTTTTTTTTTTTTTTTTTTTTTAAGATTTATTTTATTTATTATATGTAAGTATACTGTAGCTGTCTTCAGACTCTCCAGAAGAGGGCGCCAGACCTCCTTACGGATGGTTGTGAGCCACCATGTGGATGCTGGGATTTGAACTTATCACCTTCGGAAGAGCAGTCGGGTGCTCTTACCTGCTGAGCCATCTCACCAGCCCCCACTTTTTTTTTTTTTTTTAGATTTATTTTATTATATGTGAGTACACTGTAGCTGTCTTCAGACACTCCAGAAGAGGGAGCCAGATCTTGTTACGGATGGTTGTGAGCCACCATGTGGTTGCTGGGATTTGAACTTATCACCTTCGGAAGAGCAGTCGGGTGCTCTTACCCGCTGAGCCATCTCACCAGCCCCCGATGTAATGATTCTTAAACAATTAAAAACTGAGGCATGGGACACAGCACAGCACAGCACAGTCCTAATGGCCCAGGTTCACGCTGTGTGTTCTCATCTTGGAAACAACGTAGTAATTGCACAATGGTAGTTCCAGATTAATGCTTAACTTGCAAGGAAAGTTTGAAGAAATTAGAAAATGAAGTAGAGCCAACACTGGGACCCCAAGAAAAGAAAAAAAAACTACTGAAATTATGAAATACATTTTGCACAATATTTAAGAATGGTTCCTGGATAAGCAAGTATAGGATACATAAAATCTTATATTAGTAAAACTAAGTCCAAACACTGGGACTCTTAGGAGAGTCATGGTGTGCAATGTGCAGAAGCAGAAAGCTAGCGGAACTACTGAGCTAAGGGTTAACTTGATTCTTTCTGGCCACTGCCTGGCAGTTTTGCCCATGTCATTTATCATTAAAAGAGGTTCACAAGAAAATGCAAGTAGCTGGCCTCAGAGCTCTGAAGCATAATAGGTCAAATGTTAAAGTTTAAATAATGATGCGTTTACAATTATTATTATTTTGGCTCTAGGCCTGGGAATAGGGGAAGCTTGAAACTTTGGGGAACAATTGTAATTCTTGATTCTTTGTGGGATGGGGTTATTCTTTTTTAATTTGATTTGGCAATGATTATACAATGTCTTTCTTTCCTACCTGCCTCTGGAGTATCGATGAAACACTTGGGGGGAGAGAAAGGCTAGAAAGGGAGTGAGAGAGCAAGTAGAGAGAATGAGAAAGCGTGAGAAGAGCATGTGAAGAGGGAGTGGAGAGAGAATGTGAGGTGTGTGTGCGAGAGAGTGTGCATGTGAGAGAGAGGAGTGTGCGGGAGAGAGAGAGGAGTGTGCAAGAGAGTGTGCATGTGAGAGAGGAGTGTGCGGGAGAGTGAAAGGGGAACACACAGAGGTGTATGTGAGAGAGAAAAGCACACAGGAGAATGCAGAGTGTGTGCAGCCTCAAACTGCGAGGGAGTGAGCAAGAAAGAGAGGAGAGAGAGAGAGAGAGAGAAAGAGAGAAAGAGAGAGAGAGAGAGAAAGAGAGAGAGAGAGAGAAAGAGAGAAAGAGAGAGAGAGAGAGAAAGAGAGAGAGAGAGAAACTTTAAGCTTGGAAAAACTGCCTGTCAGTTTAAACCTGAAAAGTAGTCTGTGTCTATTTATTATGTACCTTCCAGATATTCCTGCTTCCCGTTGGGAACTCCAATCCTGTGTCGAGGCTGGACCCCAGCACAAGGGTAGGGTATATGGATCTGTTCTAGACTGTTTGTTAGGATTCTAAATCACTTATTGGTTCAAAAATGCATTATGGCTCCCAAATGACCTGCATGTAAGCCATAGAACAAGGCCTGGTAGTAATTGGTATAGACTTTGAAGAAGGTCCTGGAATGAGAGACGAGAGTAGATTCCAGATGAGTACCAGTGTCACCTGGGAAGCCCTACTGCAGCCTCATTCTTTCAGAACTTCGGGACGGGCCCCATGATGGGCTTTAAGCCACCCTTTAGTGGACTCTAAAGTGTGTGTACTAAGATATCAGATCCCCTGGAGAGCTGGGAGCCCAGGGGCTCTGCAGTTTACAGATCGATGTGTGAACCCCTGTGTCATTATAAATGATAAGACACGAAGTATTCCCGACTCTCACTTTTCTCAGTGATAGGAGCTGGAGAGATGGCTCAGCAGCAAAGGGTACTAGGGTCTGGGTACATTTCCTAGTACCCACATGTCAGCTCATAGCTATTTGTAACTCCAGTTCCAGGAAATCTGACCCCCCTCTTCTGACTTCTGGTACACACAGATGCATGCAGGCAAAACACTCATATACATAAAATGAATCTACATTTTAATTTTGAAAAATAGAGTAGTTATGAATAGTTCTCTTATAAAGCTGTGGTAAAAACATAATCAAGGAAATTCTGATTTATATATGTATATATCCATTCTATTTTACTTATATTTCTTTTTTTCTTTCTTTCTTTCTTTCTTTCTTTCTTTCTTTCTTTCTTTCTTTCTTTCTTTCTTTCTTTCTATATATTAAGGCAGGATCTCTCTCTATAGTTCTGGCTGTCCCGGAACTCACTATACACACCAGGCTGACTTCACAGATCCACCTGCCTCTGCCTCTCAGGTACCTATAGGCCTTGTTCTATGGCTTATGTGTACATACACATATTAATATATACAATACATATTTAATCTTATGCAGGCCATTTAATCTTTTGGCCCAAGGAGGCCAAAAGAAGGCGTTGATCCTCTAGAACTAGAGTATAGATGGTTGTGAGCGGCAATATGGGCTGGAAAGAGAATTCAAGTCCTCTGGAAAAGAAGCCAGTGTTCTTAACCACTGAGCTATCTCTCCAACCCTCGTACCTATCTTAATAGTGGTAGATATTCTTTAAAAGGACTCTTTCTTGTTAAAAGCACGATTTCAGTCAATGTATAAAAATCCTCATGAAAACAGACTTAAAAGAATAAATTGGTTGAATCAATTTGATTAGTACAGGAATAGCGAAAGTTGTAGAGGAATTTTAATTCTGGCAAGGGGTCATACCCCAAAACCTTCTAGGTGATCAGGATAGAATGTTACACCTTTAATCCCTCTGACTGGAATACAGACATGCCCTTAGCACATACTTTTAATCTCAAACAATGAAGTTAGTTTGTAGAAGGAAGCAGCCATGTTTGAAAGTAACATCTCACTGAGAGACAGACAAAGTGACAAACAAACAAACAAACAAACAAACAGAATGAATCAGAGGTAGGATATGCCCAACTCTCATGAGAAGAGACAGGAAAGAGATGGCTTAAGAAATCTCTGAAGTGCAGAGAGAGAGAGAGAGAGAGAGAGAGAGAGAGAGAGGAGGCAATTTTACCAGAACAGTTTAATAGAGACAGGTTTCAGGTGAAGACAGAACAAACCAGAGAATGAGACGAAGTCAGAAGATTAGAACAGATTGGCCGTTTGAGGCCAAGTAGAGCAACTCAGCCAGAAGCTAAGAGAAGCCAGTTTGAATCAGTCAGCTTGGAGAGGAGTTTGAGCCTGAACAGCTGAGTTGAACCAGCCAGCTATAGTTCAGAAAGATCTAGAAAAGGTAAGTATATTCAGCAGTAGGCTTCCCAGATGACAACTGCATCTGTCGAATGAAAGTTACATTTATTTACAGAGAGTGATGGGTGAGGCCAAGTGTGGTCCTAGCTCAGGAGGCAGGCAGACCTCTGTGAGTTCAAGGTCAGCCTGCTCTACAGGATGAATGCTAGGATAGCAAGGGCTATGTAGAGAGACCCTGTCTCCAAAAAAAAAAAAAAAGTGATGGAGGAAAATCTTTACAGACACACATTCAACTAGCAAGTAATCAGGAATATGGGCAAGGGTTCTGTAAATTAGATAATATAAACAATTACATATGATGACATGTGCTGAGTTTTTTTTTCCCTTAAACAAATGTTTTAACTTATTACCATTTTCTAAAGATGAGGGTGAACAGTTTAAGGTCACGGTCACAACCACCATCTTAGGATAATTAACGGAATGACACAATATTCAGCTTGTTCCTTGTAGTGTTGCTGGAGGCAGGACAGCAGTACAGGAATCACGCAAGGTTAAGCCACTCATCTCTTGACCCTTTGTCTGCTTTACCCAAACACTCAGTTAACTGCCTCACACAGAGCGAATTCTTAGTGTTTGCTAAGACAGACTCTTAAACTTAGGTCAACTGTCAAAATAATCTGAACAGCAAGCACTGGAAGGCCATCTTACTCAGTACTGTGGGGATCCATGATGGACGTCAGGGTCCCCAGGCGCTCCTCCAGAGTGTTAATCCTGTATCTCATGTAGAAGGTGGAGATGATCAGCGCACAGACACTAGAGAGGTGCAAAGAGAGATTTCCATTATATTAATAGCCCAGGAACTGATGTTTAAAAACAGTGAACTTGGAGCCATTTTTCCATTTATGGACATTTTCAGAAAGAACTAAATAAAGGATTTAGAGACTTTAATATGGACTAAGTTGAGGGGCTGGAGAGATGGCTCAGCAGTTAAGAGCATTTGCTGCTCTTTCAGAGGTCCTGAGTTTGATTCCTGCCTCCTTCAGGGTGGCTAGCTCACAGCCACCTGAAACTCCAGATTCAGAGGATCCAATGCCTTCTTCTGGTTTCCATGGGCCCCAGACATGCCTGTGGTATACACACACACACACACACACACACACACACACACACACGTTAGGCAAAACATCCAAATAAAATTTAAAATGGGAAAAAATTTAAAAAATCATTTAAGAAAGAAAAACAAGTTGATGCGTGTTATAAAACTTCACAGCAAGAAGACTTAAAAACTGGTCACACAAGTTTCTCAAAGTGCAGAAACATGGCTGTTGTTAGA
>CACVCL010023571.1:0-13058 GCA_902729485.2 Mus minutoides
GAATAGCTGGACTCTAAGAATATTTTCATAAATTTCAAATTATAATGTGTTAAGGCTCTACATTCAAACGCTGCCTCATAAACCATGTCTGATAATTCTATTAACTTATATATTTATACTTGAAAGCAAAATTGTGAATTTCACTTACCAGTTTCCTTTTTTACCTGAGAAACATCACTGTCCTGTGTTATCTGATGCTCCCCTTTGCTATGAAATAGAAGAATATATATCTGAAAACTGTTGTCAGTACCTGAAAAGGTTTAGTGCTCTCAGTAGAAGCCATGCCTAGGTTCTGTTAACATGTAATTGTTTTGTTTTCTTGACCAGTTTTCTGTGCCTCATCTATGATCACTTGAGTAGCTCCAAGCAAGTCACAGAATTGTAGATTACCCTAGATCTTCCTTAATTTGCAGACATGTAAATCCATGATATGGTCATATCCCAAGCATCACTGAAAGGAGAGGAGGTTCTTACTCCATGCTACCCCCATTTGCTGTGTGCGTCACTGAGATTGAAGATCAATGAATTCTTTAACTCTCTTAAACCATAATTTCTTTCTCTGAAAGCTGCTTAGCCTATGTCCTAATTTGCTTTCTTTTACTGTGATAAGTGCCATGACCAAAAGCAACTTGGAGAGGAAGGGGTTTGTTTGGATCATAAATCAAGCTGAGGGAAATCAGGTCATAAACTCAAGTCAGGAACTTGGAGGCAGCAACTGAATCAGAGAACATGGAAGAGCACTGCTTACTGGATTGCTCCCCATCTTAGCCTATTCTCTTTTATACCCCAGGAGCACTTGCTCAGGGGTATACCACTCATAGTGGACTGGGCCTTTCCATTAGCAGTCACCATTAATGACAATGTCCCATACACATGTCTACAGACCAATCTGAGGGGGCAATTGTCCTCAGCTGGCATTTCTTTTTAATACATGAAACAGTTTGTGACAAGTTGACAAAATGCTAATTTACAACCTCTGAGGGCATTACATCATGTTCTACCTATCATAGGAAGACTACACCATACATGCAGGTACACTTAATGAAGCCGGCATCATAGCTCAGCAGTATAGTGTTCCTGGACCTGTCACATGAGAATGTACACCACATATCTTAAGCTTAGATAAAGAGCCACATTCATGCATAATTTCCACGAGCCTGTGTTTCTGCAGCATAGCATACTCAAACCTCTCATACTGAACTCTCATACAGCCAAGGCATGTGTATTTTTCATAAGATAATCTGAGAATATTTCTTGGTTTTCTTATACCTAGATATTTCACTGTGTGTTTATAAATAATTTACAAAATCTCAAGGGTCTTTACTTCAAGCCTCATGTGGTAGTGCATGCCTACATTTCCAGCAATTGGTAGGCTGAAGCAGGAGGATGACCATGAGATCAAAGCTAGTCTGGTCTACATAGTAAGATTCAAGGCTATTCAGCACCAAGAAATTTAACACTGAACCTTGCATCTATAGCTGAACCCAGGCTGTATTTTGCCCCTGGTACAGCACTGTATTCTGGAACAAATGTTTTCCTCAAACACAGAAGGAGTCAGGACCACATACTGTTTTTAGCTCCAGGTTGATGTTAGTACCCTCCACTTTAGAGGCAGATTCTTTGGGCTTTCTTGAGCTCTGAAAGTTTCAACAATGTTCCCTTTTTTAAAAAATCAGAATGTTTGTACTTCAGAGTTATATCCTGTTTCCTCCTGGCTATGGGATAGCTTCAGCCACCAGAAATTAAGATTGTGCCATTTTTCAAGGGTCCCTTTCAGAGGCACATGACATTCATCTCTCCCTCATAGGAGGCTTTAATTTTAATTTCCTAATCAGACTGCGAATTGATTTCTACACTCTATGGTTTCTTACTTCCTTCCCTCACCCTATACTTCCAATAAGCAGCAAGGAGAAAGTTTACAACAGAACAGGCCATTGTCCTCTTTTGTCAGTCTTCCTTAATGACATCAAAGTGAATTCTTTTCATCCCTACTCTCCTGTCCTGGTAGATCCGAGGCCTTATTTGTAGCCCCGTAACCCTCATTCCTATACCTGTTAGTCCCTAAAGTATGTTGTAAGCATGAAACTTATGTTGCCCAATTTTTTTTTGTATTTTTGTCGATGGATTAGCAACTTTTTGAAAAATGTTCATGTTTGTGTATAATTCATTACTGTTTAATCATTTAGATGTACAAATTGTTTTTAACTTAGCCATTAATAGGTGTGTCTGTCGGTCTATGACCTTATAAAACATGGTCCTCTAATACTGAGTACATCTGTATGACATGGCATCACAATGAGCTGGACTGTTGTCACATATGTCCTGGCCAAACTCTGGATTCAACCACTTAACTCCAACTGACAGGATACATATGAGGCACCATTGATCTGCTATGGTAAAGAAATCAGAGGACAAGCTGTCCAGATGACTTTTTCTGAAGTTCTAATACAACATGGGATTGTAAATTACTTTAAGACAATGGATGAAAAGAGCACTGGGTACAGGAAAGGCTTAAGTGAGATTGGAAGTCAAGGAGATTAAGAGAAAAAGAGGAGGGGGAGACAACCCAAACCAACACTGAGTTTTTCCTTCAGTAAAAAATATACTAACTAAAGAGAAAGGAAGGAGGAAAGAGAGAAGGAAGAAATGAAGGCGGAAGGAAGGAAGGAAGGAAGGAAGGAAGGAAGGAAGGAAGGAAGGAAGGAAGGAAGGAAGGAAGGGCAGGAGAGAGAGAAAGAGATAAGAGAAAGAAGAAAGGAAAGAAAGGAGGAAGAGAGAGATGGGGTGGGATTAGGGAAGAAAATAAAGAAGAAAACAGAGAAAAGCATTTTATTCATCTTATAGAACAGCCCTAAAGAGGATCTAGGGTGTGTGTGTGTGTGTGTGTGTGTGTGTGTGTGTGTGTGTGAATCATTTGTAGAATTACCAGAAAAACTTAAGTGAAGTCAAAGAAAATATGAGAAAGCAATTACTAACCCTGTAGACACTTTGATGTTGAGTCATGCAGAATGTTACTGCTTCTAGTCTTTGGCTAAGTCCTTAACTCCTGGAGAGCTTTCAAGGGGTTCTCAAAATTTCCAATTCAAGCTCTGAGGATTCTGTATGTTTTCTAATAATTCAGGCATCTTGTCATGCACATGCCACACGTAGCTTAAGATTGTGCACTGTAGTTTCACTAACACTGGTCTTGGGAACCAGCATTTCCTCTGAACACTAATGGATTTCTTCATGCTTCAAATATAAACACTTGGTGATGCTTGTACTTGATTCACAGTAGTCGATGAAATAGTTCAAAGCACCAGAGAGAGGTCAGGACCCAAGGAAGCTTTGGTAATGCTTGCACCTGATTCACACCAGCGAATAAAATAGTTCAGAGCAGCAAAAAGATGTCATGACTGAAGGAAGCATTCTGTAGGATTGACAGCAGCTAATGTACTACTGAAATGTGTCTGTGGTTTGGGCCCCACAGAACTTCCCTTCAGCTCCATAGAATTGAGAAGCCAACTGGTGACACTTGGGCATAATTAATATAGCTTCACCCAAATGAGATTGCGAACAAAAAATTACTTTGAGTTCTGGGAGAAGGGTCAGTGAATGAAAATGCTTGATGAACAGTATGAGGATGTAGGTTGGGATCTCCTAAACTCACATAAAGCCATATGTAGTGGTGCAGAACTGTAATCCACACAAATGTAATCTTGGTGCTGGGAAGGAGGGTGCTACCAGTGTGCTCAGCAGCCTGTCCAGCTGAATCATGACCGCCACGTTTGGTTGTAACCACAAATTACAGAATATTTCACTTTTATCATTTCTTTCATATAAAAATAAATCTATGAAAATTTTGTCTATTTTTTCTCATTTTATTTTTCAATCTGTCCATGGTATATTGAATGAGTCTCTAGCAGACAGCATATAGTTGCCCTAGTTGGGTTTCTATTGCTGTGATGAAATACCATGACCAAAGCATCTTGGGGAGGAAAGATTTTATTTAGCTTAAGCTTCCACATCACTGTTCATCACTGAAGAAAAGTCAAGATAGGAACTCAGACAGGCTAGGAACCTCATAGCAAGACCAGATGCACAAATATAGTATGGTGGTACTTACTGGCTTGCTCCCTGTGCTTTCTTGTAGAATCCAGGACTACCAGCCCCTCCACAGTGGGCGGGCCCCTCCCTGTTTAGTCACTAATTTAGGAAATATTATACAACTGGCATTTTCTCAATTGAGATTCTCTCCTTTCAAATAATTGTAGCCTGTGTCAAGTTGACATAAAAGTAGCCATCACAATAGTTAAACCAGTATGAATTAACTTTGAGACCACTCTGACAGTTATTGAATTGTGATTGGTGAATTTAGACAACTCACATTTAGATAAATTATTGCTTTGTTACAACTTATATCTATTTGAGTTTGGTTGTTTTCAGTTTCTTAGCTCTTTTTCCCCCTCTGTTTTATTTTATCTTCCTTTCTTAGATTTGCAAATAACGGCTATGTCTTTAGTATGTCTTTTTGATACTACCTCTATAAACTGGTTTGTAAATCTAGAACACTGTGGCTGGCCAGTCAAGGGTAGAACCCACTTGCTCTTATGTTTCCATACTTGAAATATGCTTCTTTCAGGTATTTCCTCTACATCCACGAAGACCTGCTCTCTCACGAAATGATGCTAAACCTTCACTTTTACTCCATATCAAATTTTGGAAGCTCAAGAGAAGGGAAGCATTTTGTGTTTACTTAACATTTTAGTGGTAACATTTTTCATCTTTCCCAACGTTTAATGTTCTTTATTGATAGGTCCATATGGAAGACTGCTTACAGCCATTCCTTTCTGAAGGGTCAGCTGGGGACAAATTCATGTACTTTTCTTTGAGAATATTTTGATGTTGGACTTCATCCTTCAGTGTAGCTTCAGTTAGGAAAGAGCACTGTGTTTCATGAACAAAGGCCAATCATTATTTACTGTTTAGAGAGACTTGAACCTTAGGGAAATGTCTGGAAATCCTTTGTAGTGATATGCAGGACTTTTAAAAATCGAACAACTATGTTATCATTAGTGTTTTCTACCAATGTTGCTATTGGCTTAAAACCAGGGTAAGTTAAATTTTAAAAAGGAAAAAAACCTATCAGGTGAAACTATTGTGAGTTTTGTAAGCTGAGAGGCTGAAGGACTCTTGAGAGCAGTTTCTGGATAAAGCATTATTGAAGTCTAGTGTGTGTGAGGTGGTGGGTCTCTTATCCTGTCTCCTTCTCCCTTCCTATTGTTAAGATGTAGCTCCTTCCCTTTCTGATGGCTATGACTGTTTTGTGTCTGCTGAGATGGTGTAGAACACTGGGGAATCCTGAGCACTTTACTGCCTGAGCCTTTAAGAAAAGATTGTTGTGCTGAGAGATGGATGGCTCAGAAAAGAGGAACTGTTCTGTCCTAGAGGAGGTTCCGAGTTTTGTTCCCAATACTATGTCAGGCAGATCACAAGTACCAGGTGATCCAGCACCTCTGGCCTCTGTGGAAACTGCAGCCAATACCCTCACAAAGAAATACACATCCATCCATTGGGGGAAAAAAAGTAAATTAATTAAAAAGAACAAAGAAAGAAAAGGCTTGTTGACTCCCACCCCAGAGGACACAATATCATTTCGAGTTTATCCCACATCAGCTTCCAAATGTGTACAATATAAAACCCAACCACAGAAAGTGTTAATTAGTAGCCATCAGGAAAAAGGAAGACTCTTAAAAAATGAAAGTTATCCCTTAAAAAACAGAGACACTGTGGGAACCTATTGTTTAAAATAATTGTGAAATTATTTCAAATCCCCACAGAAGCAAACCAGAAGTATTAGTTCCCATTAGTGTTTCTTGAGTTTTGCACATGCATCATGCATATTGGTTCTGAACTTTACGGAGATCTGTGCTTCTGGAAAGCTGAAGCCTGTCGTCCAAACACCATTTCAGGTTTGCAATCCTGACGCTGCACTTTGCTCTTTGATGTAGGAAAGGAAAAAAAATCAGTAAAGCTAACAATTTATGTTGACAATAATTCAACAACACTAGATCTTCAGATTGCAGGCTGCGGCTCCAGCTCCATTGTGGAGTAGCCCTGGATTCGTGGCTTCTGTGAATTTCCATAATGGCTTTGCATAATGGATAATTATATAAAGAATGAATCTGCATAATGATGCCAAGTTAAACTTTTACCATAAGATTGCACACCAATAACTCATAGATGCAGTTAGAATTATCCCTTTGTTCTGAGACTTTCTTTATACTTTTAACTTCCTCTGTGTGCAAAGTCTTTGCTACTTCACTCTGGCTATTTGTAGTTGTTTGTGTTCAGAACTGTTAATGTCGGTGATTTGAATATAGAAAGCAGGAAAATTTTAGTATTTTAACACATATATAAGACCAAACAATAGGCCTGATGATACAATGAATTGATATAAAAATAATCCCCCATTCTCAGAGAAAAATGCTTATCCACATGAAATAAGAAAACAAACCAATTGAGCATCTTACAAAAAAATTCGTTTCTGTTCTTTCATTTTCTCTCTTTTTTTTCTTTTCTTGTCTTCTTGTGGAACTTGATTTTGTGAACATATGAAAGAGGTAGGTTAATAAAAAGTAAGAGACATCAGACATGATGTCTCCCCTCTATGTCCTGAATTGGAAAACAAGATTATGGGAAATTTACAATAGAGAATTAAGCATTTTCTAGTCTTTTCACCAATAGTCTAATGTTGTGATACATGCATTAGTAACTGTGTGTGTAGGCCATAGACAGATACATGTCTCAATGAGAAATAACTTAAATTTTATTATTTTTGCCAACCTGATACAGCCTAGACTCATTCGGTGAGAGAGTCTCCATAAATGAGTGTGTATATTGGGTTGGCCAATGGGTGGTTGTGTTACTTGGTGTAGGAAGACCAAGCCTACTGTGGGCAGCACCATTCCCTAGGGAGGGAGTCCTGAAAGGTATAAAAGTGGAGAAATCAAAAAATAAAGCTGAGCACAAGCCAGCAACCTTGCATGCATTTATTTCACTCTGCTATTGACTGAAGATGGGATATGACGAGCTGTCTGAAGTCTCTGCCTTGATTTCCCACCATGACGGATTTCAACCTGGAATTGTAAACTGCAATTAATCGCCCCCCCCCCCTTCTCTAAGTTGCTGCTTGTTGGTTTGTTTGTTTGTTTGTTTGTTTGTTTTTTACCACTACAACATTAATAACATAGGGACAACTAAGAATCTCTGATATTAACTCTTATTGTTAACATTTGTTTTATATTTCATTTTCCCTTAAAGCTGCTTGAGGAGCAATAAAGACAATGATCTATGTGCTCTTCAGTGAAAAAGTGACAGTTTCATTTAGAAGCTAGTGAGGTAGTATCCAGAATTTTGTCTTTCTAAGTAGAAATTAGAGGGCAGAATATTTACTGGACAAGGTTCAGAGTCACTTCCTGAAATCAAAGTTTAAATTAATCATTCAAAATCCAACAGCCTGCAAACAATGGAATAGAAGGACCAGAAATGATGAGCTGGAAGAGTGACACAGGTTGGTTTGTTTGGGATTTGGTTTTGTTTTCATTTTTATTGACAATATTTTACCATCTATATTCTCTATTGTAGAAGAGTGGGCAAAAGTCTATAAATTAATGACAAAAGAAATCCCTGAGCATCCTAGACACAGCCAGTATGGACAAAATGGTACAGACACCACAAGTCAATGCAAGGGCATAGCACAAATCTGTGTGATCACCATCTGTAAACTATCTGACACTAGTTCACTGTGCAGCACAATTTCAGCTAGCTAAAACATCCAGGGATTTACAGAGAGGATTCTCTGCCATAAAAACAGCTTTCCCTACCTTCTTTGCAATTATTATAAAGTGATTTTTTTTCTCAAAAGGAACAAAATTAGTGAAATGTCTTCCAACAAGATGAAATATTTTGTGAAGTAGGAAAGAGACTAATTTGACCAGGCCAGCCAAGGAAGTTAAAACACACACTGACTGCACAGAACGTTTGTATGTAAATCCTGCTTGAGATACTATGACTTAAAATTCTAAATTTCTTATGCCTGATGTGTGTGTGTGTGTGTGTGTGTGTGTGTGTGTGTGTGTGTGTGTAGAAATATGTAACTGTGGGTTTGGTATGTAGAGATGAGTGTAAGAGTGAGTGTGGAGAGTAGGGTGGATGGAGATGATTTAGGTGTTGTGTGGATAAGTGAGTGGGTTAAACAGGGATGGTTAGGGGTAGTCGTGTGTGTGTGTGTGTGTGTGTGTGTGTGTGTGTGTGTGTAACTGAAGCTGTATTTCATCACAAGCCTAAGGAGTTTGTAAAGAAGACTCCTTCAAAAATTTATCAATCAGAAACAAGTCACATTAAAGTCTTGAAAACTGGTCTTGGTGCTTCACAGGACCATAGGGTCTATTAGAAAGGTTCTCTTTTCTAGAGTTTCTACCCTTGCTCTCATCTCTAAGCATTTCTTCCTGCAGCAGGCTTGAGTGCCGTCTGGTGTCAGGGCTTATCTCTGGTGGATTGAAGCTTTGAAGATGGATCCTTCCCAAAGAGCACCATAACATTGTCATCTGGACGATATATTACTGCAATGCATCGCCAGAGCTCTCAGATAAGAAGTTGTCTGGGAGGATTGGCCTAATAAGAAAATTCAATTCAATCCCAAGGTAAAAAAAAAAAAAAGAAAAAAAGAAAAGAAAATACTGGGGAAGGAAAAACCATCCAGCAATAGCCTCTGTGAGGAAGCATCTCATGGAATCCTTTTCTGGTTTTCCTTTCTGGCATGTTAAGGGATAATTATTGATTTTAATCACTCAGCTGAAAAGTAAAATATTTTTTCAGACCTCTGCTTATAACTAAATGAAGGCCTGATACACATTTGGGGCACTGTTTGGATTTAGAGATGTACAAGCAATTTTACCTATTTAACACATAAACCTTTATTCTGCAGTTGCTCAGCAGATTATTGTATTAAAATATTATAGTCTGAACAATCAGAAAAACTTTAAAGTAAATGGCAAAATAATCAGACATAAGTGGAGACTGTGGATAACTAAAGTGGTCTGCCAGCCACAATCCAACCACCTCCTTCCAGACAATTTCTGATCATCCTGAATTATCAGGATTGATAGGTAACTCCTGTTGCTTGTGAAATTTTTTTTTCAGATGCCTCTGATATACTAAAAAGCAGAGAGAGTTAATTTCAGCCTAATACAAATATAATTTAATGATCTCCATCTAATTTTCAGGTTTTGTGATAATGACAGCTCAAGTTTAAAGAATCAAATCAGCATATAGGAATTATAAACACTTAAGCAACATATACTTTCCCCAATAGCCTCTTTCTGGACACAGGCCTCACAGAACAGGGGATAGGAGCACAATGCTAAGAATAAAAACCAGCTTATGTTTTCAAAAGAATTTACAATGTTTAAGGTGCAGACAATATGAAAGAGATGCCTACTACTTGACTAAAGACCCTAAACAGGGCAACTCTGAGGGATCATATTTTAACTGAGCTTCATGATTTTGGGTGGGTAGTTGCTGTATGAAACATTCTATATATGGTATTGGATGACAGTCGCATTTGTAATTATTTGAAGCAGGAAAAATATTTGAGTGTTCTAAGCTTGTTGCTTTATGAGTCTTCCCGGGAAGGTGTGAACATGTGTGTTCATACCAAATAGGGCACTGATTACAGACAACAGAAAAATGTCCAAGTCTTGCTTATTGAGCCACTGAGTTTATAAGGGCCTCAGGTCCCCTGGAACTGGAGTAATCAAAGATTGTAAAGCCACACTATGAATTGTGGGAACTGAACTGAATCCTCACTAAGGTTTCTTGTTGACAGAAAGAGGCTTGTTCTAGGCCTCTGCTCTGTTCTCAATAAAGTGCATGCTTTGCTCCCAACTCAAGTCTCTGGGGTATGACTGGGTCGCACCTGTCAGTGTCATGCTCAGATGACTCTCCATTCCACCTTTAAAGTCATGTTGAAAGTCTGGAAGTTTTCCCCCATAAACTATGTCAGGTCTATGTAGATATGACAATTGTAACTGTAAAGGTGACATGCAACTCTGACATGCATGGTTTAGTAACAGAATCCTATCTCAACCCTCACTGGGCTTCAGATTATAAATAGTGTTCTCTGGTATTCCTTCCTACAGATGGAGGTAATCAGATGTGAGGGGTTGAATAGAATGTGATTTCTACAAACCCACAAAATTGAAGGACACATGTTGAGCTTGTTAAGGCCCTGACATAATCATCTTTAATCATGGTGTCTAGACTAAACATTAAGCAGGATTATGATGCAATTCAGATTGTCCTTCAATGTCAGCTTTCTTGAAGATGGGTTTTCACACTCATTTTTGAAACATTTTTATTTGATTTATATCCCCAAGCAGTCACAGATCTGAAATGTAACACATAAAGGTGATACTGAAGTTACAATTGTGACAAACTCTAAAAACAAAGGGGGAAATAAGGTTCCTAGATAGAGGCAGGTGTTAGCATCCCAGAGCAGAGGCTAGTCTAGAGGTCAAAGAGTTCTGGAGATGTGGTTGAAGAGGAGGGCAGGGCTCTGTAACTGTGATAAAGACTATCCTCGTCCTTTTATACCAAGAATTCAGACCTGAGCAAATACTTGCAGAGACTTAACCACAGACGCCCACCACTGCACCCACCACTGCACCCACCACTGCACCCACCACTGCACCCATCATTGTGCCCACCACTGTGCTAACCACTGCCACTTTCCAGAGACTTAACCACAGACACCCACCACTGCCACTTTGAGGGCCCAGCGTCATTTCTGCCCAAGTTTAAGATCCCTAGTTTTCTTTTCTTTTTTTTTTTTACATATTTTCTTTATTTACATTTCAAATGCTATCCCAAAAGTCCCCTACACTCTCCCCCCACCCTTCCCCCCTATCTGCCCACTCGCACTTATTGGCCCTGGCATTCCCCTGTACTGGGGCATATAAAGTTTGTAAGACCAAGGGGCCTCTCTTCCCAATGATGGCCAACTAAGCCATCTTCTGCTACATATGCATCTAGAGACAGGAGCTCTGGGGATACTGGTTAGTTCATATTATTGTTCCACCTATAGGGTTGCAGACCCCTTCAGCTCCTTGGGTACTTTCACCAGTTCCTCCATTGGGGGCCCTGTGTTCCATTCTATAGATAGCTATGAGCATCCCCTTCTGTATTTGCCAGGCATTGGCATAGCCTCATAGTTATATCAGGGTCCTTTCAGAAAAATCTCGCTGGCATATGCAGTAGTGTCTGGGTTTGGTGGCTGATTATGGGATGGATCCCCTGGTTGGGTAGTCTCTGAATGGTCCATCCTTTCATCTTAGTTCCAATCTTTGTCTCTGTAACTCCTTTCATGGGTGTTTTGTTCTCTATTCTAGGAAGGAATGAAGTATCGATACTTTGGTCTTCATTCTTCTAGATTTTCTTGTGTTTTGCAAATTGTATCTTGGGTATTCTAAGTTTCTGGACTAATATACACTTATCAGTGAGTGCATATTAAGTGACTTCTTTTGTGATTGGGTTACCTCACTAAGGATGATATCCTCCAGATACATCCATTTGCCCAAGAATCTCATAAATTCATTGTTTTTAATAACTGAGTAGTACACCATTGTGTAAATGTACCACATTTTCTGTATCCATTCCTCTGTTGAGGGACATCTGGGTTCTTTCCAGCTTCTGGCTATTATAAATAAGGCTGCTATGAACATAGTGGAGCATGTGTTCTTATTACCAGTTGGAGCATCTTCTGGGTATATGCCCAGAAGAGGTATTGCTGGATCCTCTGGTAGTACTATGTCCAGTTTTCTGAGGAACCGCCAGACTAATCCCTAGTTTTCAAACTACTTCCTTCAGGGTCAGTGACTGAGAAATAACACCAGAAATCACATTATTTGACTTTTATAATTCATTTCCTGATCTCCCCTAACTTCTACCAGGAAATGTAGAATCAAGAGTAGTCCACTTTACCAAACTTTTGGTAAGTACTTCCCCAGGCAATTTGTATTCATTTCTTGAACTTCAAATATACCTGTAAAATAGATTATATTATTTGTTTATGGGATAAAGAAACTGAGGCTTTTAGCATATAATTTTTCTAAGAGAAGCAGCTGTCTTTGTAAGTCAGAATGTATATTCAATTCTGATGGATCCCACGCTCAAACTGTTAGCCACAGTTAAGGAACTTATAGAATGGTAGTCACTGTCTGTACACAAGTACAGATGGGTTGTGTTGAGTTTTAATGGGATGGTAACTTTATCCAAACCTAAGTATATCTTCTTTTGGACTTCATAGCATGAATTGATGTTCACATCAGAATGGCAGCGAAGGCTGCATGTGCCCTGTCAAGACGGCTGTCTTGTTGAATCCTGGTACTTGGATGGCTGTCTTGTTGAATTCTGGTGCTTGGGCATCTCAGAGGGTGCATCAGTGATGAGATTGATGACATTTGATTTATAGATCTGGAATTTTTTCATATATAGAGAGATGAATCTTTCATATTTCCAAACAAAGAACTTTATTAAACAAAATTTCTCCATTTGCTTATGACATTTCAGAACAAAGGGTGCAGTCAGGCTAAGGGAGATGTGCATGCATTTAGATAATTTGAAGCAACACAGGAGTGGCTGTGGACATCAGATGATTGCCTTCATCTTGTTGATCTAGCAAGCTAGTAAAACAGAAATTGTATATCTCTTTGTGAATCAAGGATAATGTTGTCTGTGAAGCAAATTCCTTCCCCTGCCTTATTAATCGTTTCACTGGCTGAAGCTGCCAAGTCCATAGTCTCTGTCTGATTCTGGCTGCAGCAGTAGGCTGTGTAGTACACAGGGAACCAGAGACCTCTGTCTGATTCTGGCTGCAGCAGTAGGCTGTGTAGTGCACAGGGAACCAGAGACCTCTGTCTGATTCTGGCTGCAGCAGTAGGCTGTGTAGTGCACAGGGAACAGAGACCTCTGTCTGATTCTGGCTGCAGCAGTAGGCTGTGTAGTGCACAGGGAACAGA
>CACVCL010023572.1:0-13031 GCA_902729485.2 Mus minutoides
CAGTATCTTTTGTCTTACAGAAGCTTTGCAACTTTATGAGGTCCCATTTGTCAATTCTTGATCTTACAGCACAAGCCTTTGCTGTTGTATTCAGGAATTTTTCCCCAGTGCCCATATCATCGAGGCTTTGCCCCACTTTCTCCTCTATAAGTTTCAGTGTCTCTGGTTTTATGTGGAGGTCCTTCAACCACTTAGACTTGACCTTAGTACAAGGAGATAAGAATGGATCAATTCCCAGTCTTCTACATGATAGCTGCCAGTTGTGTCAGCACCATTTGTTGAAAAGGCTGTTTTTTTTTCCACTGGATAGTTTTACCTCCCTTGTCAAAGATCAGGTGACCATAGGTGTGTGGATTCATTTCTGGGTCTTCGATCCTATTCCATTGATCTACCTGTCTGTTGCTTAGGTACCCTTTTTTTGTGTAGGTCTTATATTCATTTAGAGTGCCATTGGTTACCACTAAAGGATGCATGCACTACTATACTCTTAGGGCTAATGTACTGTGCTGCTTGTGATCATTCATAGGCTTCATACCTCTGTAGGACTGTCTGTTGCATCCCCTTTTTGGAACTTTGCATTGTGCCTTCTGGTAGCATGAAAGATAGTCTTTAGGGAGAAAGAATTCATGTTTGTTCTATATCAGTGACCTCTTGTTCCTGTGCAAGTCCATGGTGCCTTTAGCAACAGAACCTTACCTTTCACATTGTATGGTATGGTATGGTATGGTATGGTATGGTATGGTATGGTATGGTAATGCAGGGCAATGCAATTTTTGTATTGTATCTTAGTAGTCTTTTGGACAGTTTGGACAAAATAAGTAAAAAGATGGCTGCCCATGTGTTTTGGATCTTGGTAGATGGTTTTACTCCTGGAAAAAGTATTATTAGCCTGGATGAGAAAATTGCATTTCAACTATATATGTATATTTATACAAAGGGTCTAGTGTAACACAGAATCATTTTAAAGGTAGATTATTAATAGTGGAATTGGTTTGAGATGTTTTTCCTCTTATTTTAGCTCCTTTCCTTCTGAACTGATCTTCCATCTTCTTCCTAATTAAAGATGCAGGCTTTACACTTGCACCCTGCTTTCCCCACTGTGTCTCTTTCCCCAGAAACCCTATCCTTGCAAGAATATCTTTTTACTTTCCTGCTTTCTGTTTTTACACAAGAATTTGTATTCACATCTGAAGATTGAGAGCTAGGAGCCTCCAGTGAGAGAAACCATGGTGCATTGGAGTTTCTGGGTATGGCTTACCTCAATATGATCTTTCACAGTTCTATCCACTTACTTGAAAAGTTCATGATTTCATTTTTTATTTATAGGTAAATAGTTCTCAAAATTGTATGTGTACATTATATATTCATTGGAGGTATAACATTTAGGTTACATAATCTCCTAGCTATTGTGAATATAGCAGCAATGAACAAGGCTGAGCAAGAATCAATGGAGTAGGAATTTCAGTGCTTTGAGTGTATGTATACACACACACACACACACATGTATATATATATATATATATATATATATATATATATATATATATACTCTGTTGGCCATCACTCATACATTTATTCTCCTTAAAATCTTTCTCCTTAATTTCATTGAGATGTTTCTTTATGTTTTCTTTAAACTCCTTAATTTATTTTATGGAGTTTATGATTGTTCTTTTAAATTGCCTACCTCAGAATGTTATTTAGTTCATTCCCACTAGCAAATATTTCATTAGGACTGGCATGTTTTGGGGAGAAGATACTGGCTTGATTCTTCATATTCTTTGTATTTTTGTAATGAGATGTTGTCATGTGGACTTCTTTTGTTAGTTCTAAATTTGATATGGATTGAGCAGGTTGGGACAGAAGATAGGCTATGTAGAGAAGTTGAGATTAGAGGTTGTGAACGACATAAAGAGATGAAGTCAATTGGATAGAAGAGACCAGACTGCTATTCAGGATGTATGTCTTTGTCCAAGCCTGAAGAGTTGGAGTAGATCTGGCTTTATGGAGAATTTGGATGTGTCAGGATGCTGTCTTCTGGGTACAGACAGTATACATCCTGGTGGAAGACTAGAAGTCGACTCTATGCAGACAAAGGTGGACAGACTAGGTCTAGGCACTGGATATGAGACTGATGTTAGATCTGACTCACTGAGGAGGTGAGAGAATGAGGTCTTAGGCAGACGCACCTGCCTTGACCTAGAATGATAGATAGGATTTGGATTGATGGAGAAGTTGAATGTAGGGTGGTAGAGGTTTGTTTATCTGGTCAGGTAGGATAAATTCTGGCAGAAGACTAGAAGTTCCTTGCAGGACACGAAAGGGTGACCCAACTAGGCAAAGGGACCCAAGCTAGATCTAGTGAGTTGAGGAGGGTGTGTGGACAGCAGGGTTAGGCCGACTCATTAGACGAGACCTGGGAGAATCAGTACAGGACTTGGCCACATGGCAAGGTTGGATATGCCATCAGAGGGGCCTGTGGATGAGATCTTTTAACAACTCAATTCTAGTTTATATCTTTATATCTAGAGATATTTGTGTTGCACTTACAAGAACAATCAAATAGATCCTCTTTCCTGGTAAATAACACTTTTAAAATTTTATTTCTCGTCTATCTTCATCACCAACCATTATCTAGAGTCTCTTGAAACAGGCACTTCAATAGAGGTGTTAATTTTATTAGACAATGATACCAGTAAACTACAAAAGGGATTAGAATGAATAAAAAGAAAGAAATACCACACACTAATAGAGTTCTCACTAATCACATAAAAATGCAAAGGGGAGCTCAAAACATAGGGAGTATATTTTAATTATCATGTTGATTCTTATGCTGTTATTACGTTTTCATAGCTCAAACGATCTCTGAGTCTGGAAGTTTCTATACTTAGTAAGACCTGTCTTTCCAGTTGAGGCAAATCGTCCATTGCTGACAACAGTCCCAGTCCTCTACAATGACAATTAAGTGGTCCTACCTTTCTTCTAAGTTTTATACTCATACCTCCACTTGTCATCTTAATTTCATTCTTCCTGGTGCTCATCCTCCTTGATTTATATGTCTCTCTAAAATGACATCAACATTTCTATAAAAAACAATTGACTTTTGAAGTTCTACGAATATGCCTTTATTATCCAACCACATTTCTCCTCAAATAATGACAGTACTAACTTCTATGACAACATTACCTCTTGAGAAAGTGAGTTCAATGGTTTTCAAGAAGTCTTGCTGACTTCAGATTTCCTCAATATTGTCTGGTATCAAAATTTGTGTCTTGGTTGTCAACTTGACACATGTAGAAAGAGGACACTTCAGTTGAAGAATGGCTTGTAGCAATGTATATATTATATTTTATTGATTTGTATTTGACATAGGAGACCACAGTCCCGGCAGTACCATTCATAGGCATGCAACCTGAGCCTATATATATGTATAAAGCAGATGAACATGATTCAAGAAATAACCAGTAAACCACATATTGCTATTTCTTGCTGTTTTCATATTGTCTTAGTCAGGGTTTCTATTCCTGCACAAAACATCATGACCAAGTTGCAAGTTGCGATGAAATGGTTTATTCAGATTACACTTCCACACTGCTGTTCATCAACAAAGATAGTCAAGACTGGAACTCAAGCAGATTAGGAAGCAGGAGCTGATGCAGAGGCCATGGAGTGATGTTACTTACTGGCTTGCTTCCCCTGGCTTGCTTAGCTTTATTTCTTATAGAACCGGACTGTCAGCTACTCACATTATTGCTGGGTCTACTAAGGTCAGGTAGAAACTTTTTCACTAAGATTTTTATTTTCCTATTTACTAACATTCCTCTTTTACATACGATAAAAAATTATTTGTTCTTATTAAAGTTACTTTGATCTTAATAATAAAAACACTTATTTTGTTCATGAACTCTTCAATGGGACCATAAACAAGTTTTCTAGGCTCTCAGGGGTGGAATTCTTGATAGATTTAACACTGTGGGTTCCCTCTTTACTCCAATTGTTAGGTGGGCAAACTGCCAATAGCTCTAACCTGTGCCAGGCTCCCCAGGATGGTATCAAGATAAGTTGAACATCTTTAGAGGCATGATGAAATGAGAGAAATGTGATTATATTAGATCAATGCATGTTGGAGGAGACAATAGATTTATCCTAATCAGAATTCATGATTCTGAACACAAATTTTATATGTAGATAAAATGCAATTGCTAGGCTTACCATGTAGGTTGAAGGTACTTTCAGATCTACAGATCATTAGAAAAGGGTCCTATATTTCTTTTTTTCTGAGACAAATGGACAGTTTATTAAAAACGAAGAAGAGGCAAGGGGTACAGTACTTCTTTCACCATGTAATTCCTCAACAAATGTATGATAGCCTAATTAATAGAATAGCAAGAAGTCTTAACTACTCAGCAGAGTGATAGTCATGGTCAAAACATCATGTATGCTTACAAGGACATGCCTTTCAGATTAAAAAAGCATTAAATGATCAGCTCCATATTGAGTTTCAGTCCTTACAAACATGGCATTAAAGCGCTACTAGCTATCTTCTCATTACTTGAAACAGCTCATTTTTCTTTTCGAAATTTGTTTCTATTCTTCATGATTCAAACTCCATTAAGTTAGATGCCCTGATTTCTTCCAGGGTACACAATAAATATCTCTCTGAAGTTAAAGCTAACACTGCAGTTTCATTAAACTGGGATTTCTCTTGACACTGTGTCAATAGTTAAGGAAGAAATGTTCTCATTCTGGCAGAGGTAGCTGACACTGATGTTAACAAGAAGGTGGTTTATGTGTATAATGCATAGAAGGGAGAGTAAGTCTGAAACTCAGAGGATTTATTTAGTATCTCTTGGTGATTAATTTCTGGAATAAATAATAATCCACAACTATACCTGCGATGCATAGGACATAAAATTCTGGTAAATGCTCGGACTCTTGATGAACTCTGAAGTCTAACATAAACATATGAATAGCAGCAGATGAGGCACTCTACAAGTGGTGAGATTCTGATTTTCATCTGACCATCTTTAGTCTTCTGTAATTTAGTAGACGTATCAAATTATAAAACTTGTCATTGGATTAGGTTTGGTAGAAGGAACAATCCTAATTCAAAAAATACCTTGGATTTATCATCCAAGCTCCTTATTACTGTTTCCTTTTCCCTGAAACATCTGAGATTCAGAAACTGTGGTAACAAACATAAAAAAAAATAGATGGTATATTTTAAAATCTATAACTGTAGACCAACAAGTCAGATATTTAAAGACTGATTTAAAAAAATAGAATACCCAAGGGAGGGCAGGGTCTGATGAACAATTTGTGTATTGTTTTATTCTTTGAATCAAGATCTTATCACAAATCGCCTCAATTATTCAAGTAAGATTTAATACCATCATATAGAATCAATCAATTTACACCATGTCTTTATGGTCTTTATGTGTACTTTATCTCACATTCTGTTATAGTTTGCCTGGTTCCTCACTTTATATTCCAAGGAATATTTTCAACTAAACTTTCTCTTATAAAAATTCTTCCTTCTGCGTATTAAGTAAAAACTATAAAATACAAGGTTTTGGTTTTTTGGGCATTCTTTACTATACATTAACCTGGATAGATAATTTGATTTTTCTCTGGGTGTTCTTTAAACTACTGAGCATTACAAACACTCAGAACTTATAGAACATTAAATGTATACATATAGAAAACAGGAAAAGAAAAGATTCAAATAGTCTGCTAGAAACACATTTCAGAAAACAGAGTTCAAGGCCAGCCTGGGCTACAGAGTGAGTTCCAGGACAGCCAGGACTATACAAAGAAACTCTGTCTCAAAAAACCAAAAAAAAAAAAAAAAAAAAGAAAAGAAAAGAAAGTAAATGTTGCTGCTGAAACAAAATTCATATTAGCCTGCTTGCATTCTATAGTCTGAGAATTGGGAATGGTGGATTTTCAGGTTATGGGCATTAGTCAATACCTTAAAAGTAACATTAAAATGACTAGACAATTAGTTAAAATCTTTTTCCTTAGAACCCAGATATTTTCTTTTATGGTACATTGCTTCAAGTTGCTAACATAAAATATATACTAAAATGGTCAAATTGAAACTTTTTTTTAAAAAGATTTATTTATTTATTATATGTAAGTACACTGTAGCTGTCCTCAGATACTCCAGAAGAAGGCATCAGATTTTGTTATGGATGGTTGTGAGCCACCATGTGGTTGCTGGGATTTGAACTCTGGACCTTTGGAAGAGCAGTCGGCGCTCTTAACCACTGAGCCATCTCTCCAGCCCAAATTTCAGAAATATTAATTTATTTTGATAGTAACTCCTCATTTTAGTTTGGACTTGATTTTTTTCATTATTTTATACTGTTTTTATTTATTTTATTTATTTACAGTCTAAATATTACTCCTGGTGCCCCCTTTCAGAGTTCTTCACTCCATTCCACCTCCCCTTTGCCTCTGAGAGGATACTCCTCTATCCCATCCTTATCCTCCCCCTTCCCTATGGCATCAAGTCTCTACAGGATTAGACTGCATCCACTTGCACTGAGGTCAGACAAGGCAGCTCTCTACTACATATGTCTCAGGGACCTCAAACCAGCCTGTGTATGCTCTGTATGCTCTTTGTTAGGTGGCTTAGTCTCTGGGAGCTCCCAGGGGCTCTGGTTAGTTGACACTGTTGGTCTTCCTATGGGGTTGCCATCCCCTTCAGTTCTTTCAGTCCTTCCCCTAACTCTTCCAAAATGGTCCCTGACCTCAGTCCAATAGTTAGCTGTAAGTATCTACATCTGTCTTAGTCAGATACTGGTAGAGCCTATCAGAGGACAACTAAGCAAGGCTCCTGTCTGCAGGCACAGCATAGTATCAGTAATAGTGTTAGGGTTTGGTGCCCACCTATGGGATGGATCCCATATTGGGCCATTCTCTAGATGGCTTTTCTTTCAGTCTCTGATCCATTTTTATCCCTGCATTACTTTTAGCCATGAAAATTATATATCAAAAACTTTGAAGGTTGAATGTTGAGCCTATCCCTCCAATAGGGCCTTCTTTGTCTATTAGAGGTAGTTCTCTTCAGGATCCCCCTCCCCACTGTTCAGTATTTCAGCTAAGGTCACCTCCATTGATTCATGAGATCCTCTCACATTCCAGGTCTCTGGGACTTTCTATAGGTTCCCTTCATCCCCACACCCAGAAGCTGCATATTCTACTCCTTCTTCTGGCCTTCTTAGTTTCTCTCAAGTCCCCCCCACCCATACCTGATCCTGCCCCCTTTTCCCTTCTCCCTCTCCATCTCATACCCAGGTCCCTCCCTTTCTCTGACTTTTATTTAAAGATAAACTTCAAATATGAATTCAGGAAAGTAATGTGAGGATAGAATCTATAGTTTTTATAAAGAAGGATTTGATGGAATTCTAATTCTCTAGGCTAACAGCTCTTTCGTTTTATAACTCTACCATTCATAATAATAAAAGAACAATAAAGGGAGAAACTACCTCTTTTCTTCTGTGTTTACACAATAGTTTTTGGTTTTGTTCTATCTTTAGGATCTTGATTTCTGTCCTCGGTATCTCAAACATCAAAAGACAGGTTCTGTTCTATTAATCTTAGATCACTTCTGAAGGTTCTTTGTTTCATATCCTGTCAAATCAAATATAGACGATCACAACTCTATGTTTATTGTTATTATAACAACTAAAACACAGCTAGACATATAAAGCTGTTACATCTTTACCGATGTAATCAACAGTTAATAAATGCTTGTCAAATTGACTTAACAGGGAAGCAGTCACTGGTCAGAAGATATAACAAATGCTTAGTAAACTAT
Source organism: Mus minutoides (assembly GCA_902729485.2). Classification (NCBI taxonomy): domain Eukaryota; kingdom Metazoa; phylum Chordata; class Mammalia; order Rodentia; family Muridae; genus Mus; species Mus minutoides. Next base: position 7,823 of record CACVCL010023572.1, read on the forward strand.
CTCACAAATTTATTATCATTACATGTTGAATAAATATAATCATTAATAGATGCATTATTTTTCAAATTTTATGTGGATCAATATTTGCATGCATATATATTGAAAATGAGATGATAAACTGTGAAGAAATAGATGTAAGCGTAATTTGTATTATAAATTTATGCCAAGAAGAATACACAGCTTTTTTATATTCTAGGAAAAACAAAAATTAGAGTTATGAATGCAGACAATTGTTAAGATATCACTGAAAAACACCAACTTGAATTTTACTACTAACATATCTTTCTTTCTATTTTTTCTTTCTAGGATTTATAGTTTTTAAAATGGATCTCAATAAGTTATTAAAGTTAACACAAAGGTTTATTAAACAATGCAGCAACAGAAGATCTCAACCTATGGGACTATTCATATTTTTACATACCTGTGCCAGACAAAATCCAGGGAATGAACCTACATCAATTATGTTACTGTTCTAGATGTGAGAGTCAAGTGATCCATTTGGGAAGAAAGGCCTATGGCCAAGCATGAAGCATTAGCTAACATAGAAGCCAGAACTGAGCAGCTCTGATGGTAGTGACCTTTCCTGGAAAACATCTGCTCCCAGCTGAGTGTGTTTACATCTTGGCAACAGTGGCAGATGTGCTTAGATTCAACCCATCTGTGTGGTGTTGGGAGCCTGGGGCTGAGAAAGCAGTGCTGGGAAGAAGGTGGGGAGTGTAAATACTGCAAGATTCTAAGTTGCAGAAAATGTAAATTAGCACCTAATCTTTCCAGCAACATTGTGTATTGTACATATATGGGAGCATGAGGAGTAGTTGAGCAATATTGTTGATGGTTGAATTCCCATAAATGGCCTAAGTCAGAATCAATTATTTTCTTTTATTAAAAATAGCCTTTTCTCCCCTCATGCAATATATCCTGGTTGTAGTTTCCCCCTCTACTTAGTTGTTTCAGAGGGCTGTGTTCTCCATCCACTCTGGCTCTTAGACTCTTTCTGCCTCCTTTTCCATGGGATTCTCTAAGTTCTGAGTGGAATTATTCTCTTACTTAGTCTATCTCTCAGAAAATGTCTACTTGTGGGTCTCTACGTCTGTTTTCATCCGCTGCCAGAGGAAGTCTCTAATGATAACTGGTTAAGACACTGATATAGAAGAATATCATTAGGAGTCATTTTATTGTTACACTTTGATTTTTTTTTTTTAGACCAGTAAAGTTTAATTTCACCCTAGGTCTCTGGGCTATTTGGTCTTTGGTTCTTGGTTACACAAGCAGTGTCAGGCTGGGGTTCCTTCTCATGGACTGTGCCTTGAGCCAAATTAGACATTGGTTGGATACTCTCACAAGTTTAGGGCAACCATTGAACTAATATATTTTGCAGGCAAGACAGATCATAGGTCAGAAATTGTATAGCTGGGTTGGGGCCTAGATTTCAGTAATCAGGGAGATGGGTGGTGGAGTTGTTTGTTTCCAGCTTCCAGGTATAGCCTATGACTATTTAGAACAGAGAAGGAAACTCTCTAAGCTTATCCCAAGCCACATATTCCCACAGCTTGGGTCTGTCTCTTATCTCATCAGTTCAACTGATGAAATAAAGGCAACACTTACAAGAGACTCTGTCTCAAAGGAGGGACATGGTGCACTAGAAATCACACCAGGAGTTGTCATTTGGACCCCAGATATATGCACACACACTGCTACATTTACACTTTGTTAAGGCATGGGAAACTGGTGCCTGTCTAGCCAGGCATTTTAAGCTGTTACTAATGTTACAAGGAAAGTTTCTTATATACTGTTACTAGGAAATTTTCTTATGCTCTAGTGGATTGCATATTCTATTATATTCACTGCTTTGGTGCTTCTGAAAACCAATTACAACAAAATCAGTTAGAACTGCTTTGTGTAGTTAGTCACAATAAGCTTGAAACCAAACCAACCATTCAGCAGCACTTCCCACATCTATGTATACATTTTTATGATTTCTTGTCTTTATAAGCTGCTCCTGAGTTGGACCCCAACATAGGGAAGACATCTATGCCAATAGAGGAAGCCATTGGGAATAAAACTTCCTTTTTGAGTATGGGTGTGTACTGGCTAGTTTTGTGTCAACTGACACAGCTGGAGTTATCACAGAGAAAGTAGCTTCAGTTGAGGAAATGCCTCCATGAGATCCAACTGTAAGGCATTTTCTCAATTAGTGATCAAGGGAGAAAGGCCCCTTGTGGGTGGGACAATCTCTGAGTTGGTAGTCTTGGGTTCTATAAGAGAGTAGGCTGAGCAAGCCAGGGGAAGCAAGACAGTAAAGAACATCCCTCCATGGCCTCTGCATCAGGACCTGGTTCCTGTACTGTTTGAGTTCTAGTCCTGACTTCCTTTGGTGATGAACAACAATGTGGAAAAGTAAGCTGAATAAACCCTTTCCTCCCCAACTTGCTTCTTAGTCATGATGTTTGTGCAGGAATAGAAATCCTGACTAAGACAGGGTGAAATAAAGTTTAAATTCCCAAGACTTCTCTGGGAATTGACATCCTACTCGATAAAAAGGACCATATACATCTTGGTTGGCAAGATGAGACATGACTGTTATATAAGGTATGTCCCCAGCCACTGTTCAATACCCCAACCAAAGAGAACAGGATAAATGTTTAATGACATGTTCCTAAGGAAATACTCCATTCCTAAATCCTGATTGGTGGAATAGCTTGTCACAGATGTTTGTGGGTTTCAGGCTTAAATGTTCTATAGGATTGTAGCTGGGTGTTGCAGTTCAGCTCCTGAGTGTGCTTTGAATAAACCATAACTGTTTGACTGAGATTGGTGTCTACGTGGTTTGTGCAGCAGTTACTAGACCCTTATACACACATGTAAGTGTCCATAAAGGAAAACAGGTACACACATATTTCATTTATCTATTAATTTATTTCTCAAATTATAAGAGTGGATCTTATTTACTCTCTTCTTGTATTTTTCTCCTTATAATAAAATTACTTTTCAGAATGTGGTGCTACAAAAATAATATCATGATTAATACAACTTATTTAAAATTATCTGACTTCTGAAATTAAAGAAACAACTCCTGGTATTGCCAGATATCAGCTCCTTCATTGTGTTAATAAATTTTCTGAATTTTTTGGAGAACTATAATGCTGTCATTCATAGAATAGGGTTTGGGGAAAAATACATTGATTATTATACTTCCATATCTACTTTGGATATTGGCATTAGTGATTGTATCAAAAATCAGTAAGCTATTATAAGTTTGTAATGTGGAAAAAAACAACTAACTGTGAGTACTGGCATTCAATACTTTTATTGAAGTTTGCTTTTGGAATTCTAGGTATTGAACATTTAACTGATTATTATGGAATTCCAGGTATTGGACATTTAACTGATTATTATTGTAAATATCTAAAAAGTGACAATGGTCTAGATATCCATCATCCAATGGATGCCAATCAAACAGATATATTTGCATAATTCAACATTATTAAAGTATTAATGAAAATAAAATTATGAACTTCAGAGTTAAAGGAAAGGGAATGGAAATAATGACTCTGAAGGAGGTATCCCAGGACCAAAAGGATGCATGTTTATTCTCATTTGTTGATGTCAGCTTTGAGTCTTCAGATATATTGTCTCATATGGAATACCCACAGATATCAGGAAATTAGTAAGGAGTCAGGCAAGCAAGAGGTTTTCAAGGGATGTGAGATAGAATTTACTGGTATTTACAAAACAAAGAAAATGATGGAAGGGGGAGGGTTTAACTGGGATGAGGGAGGGAAGGCAAGTTTATATGAGGAATACAGAGAAAGACTGTACTAATAGCCTTTCAGAAATGTCATGGGTTAACCTGCTACAGTAGAATCTCCAAAAATATGGGTGTGGGAATGGTGTTAACTTAAATGTTGCTTGCCTCTATTGGGTGTTATGCTCTCACTCAACATTACAAGCTAGCCAATAAAAAACCCAGTAAACAAAAAGCCTCAGTTATCTCTTCTGAGTTGTTGTACAGTGAGGTCCCATGGACTCCAAACATCATAGATTATAGACTTTTGGTCAAAAATGTCATAAGTTGACAGTATGACCATAATTGTTAAAATTTCTAAATATTTGAGCCATGGAACATGAAGAAATGAAGCTTGTACTGATATGAGAGCTTCCTATTAACTCTCTACTTCCCAATCTATCAAACATAATGTGCTTTTTTTCACATACCCCTCCAGTCTAATCTGTGCTGCTGAAGTATGCTTGGAGGTGTGGCATAAACACTGGAGCATACTCAACTTACTGGGAAGTAGACCAGAGAACCCTGGCACCCATCACCTAGTTAGCTATCAGGCAATAAGTTCCTTGAATGGGAGTGAGGTTCCATGGCTACATCTACTCTGAATACTGAACTTTGATCTTGCTTGAGCTTGCAAAGGTCTTGGGTTTGTTGTAACAACTACTGTGAGTGAATAGGAGCAGCTGCCATGCAGTCTTACAGAAGAAGCTCTTTTCTTGTTGTCATACATTGCTTTGGTTTCTGAGAAGCCTTCTGCCCCACTTCATGCAATGATCCCTGTGCCTTCTAATGAAGGACTGTGATACAGTTGCCCCATTTAGGGTTGAACAATCCACAACATCTTTTTCTGAGCATATTGACCATCTATGTTTCTCTCTGCTGATCACCATATACAGCAAAATATTCTCTAACCAAATTTCAAAAGGGCATCACTGTTAGTAAGGAAGAGGAAGCTCTGAGAGAGGATGGTCCCAAGAAACAGGAGAGAGTGGATTCTAGAGTCAATGAGTTCAAGTACCTAGTTTCTTACTTCTGGGTCATGTTTCCTCGAAGATATCTCATAATATTTTTAGTATTGTGTCAAATTTAAATGATGGCAGTACCTAGGTCTTATGCTTTTATTCAAATTGAGTAAGTTAATATTTATAATATGTATTATATGTGTATATTATGGATTATATATTATATGTTATACTATATGAAAAATTAATACTATTTTAAAATTATATATATATATATATATATATATATATATATATATATATATTCAGAAAAGTATTTGATCTAAAGGATAGATGGTTTAACCACTGTTAATTCAAGATAGCTGAAACACAAATTAGCTTAATGAATCTTGAAATACTATAAACATTCATTTAATCTGTTATTACTATAAATACAGACCCTTGTATATTAGTTTATTTTGTG
>CACVCL010023575.1:0-12896 GCA_902729485.2 Mus minutoides
CTGACAAGAAGTACTTTCCTATGATTAAGAGAGCTGGATATCTACAATAGGAGATCTTGGTTTGAGAGGTGAGATCTTTGCAAGGTGATAATGTCACATGGGCTAGCACTTCATGAATGGAGTAAGACCACAATCTGAAGAGTGGCTTTGTCATATGCAGGGAGTGGGTTTCCCATAAAAGGATGAGTGTCTCTCTCCTCCTCCTCTCCTCTTCCTCTCCTCTCCTCTCCTCTCCTCTCCTCTCCTCTCCTCTCCTCCCCTCTCCTCCCCTTCCCTCCCTTAACCTCTTCTCTCTCTCTTTCTCTCTCTTTCTCTCTTCACTTTTTCTTTTCTCCCTCCTTCCTTCTTACTTTCTGCCATGGATTGACATGGAAGGAGAGCCCTATCCAGATACCAGGACATGCATGGTGGACTTTCTCAGTGTGCAGAATTTTGAGAAATAAATGCACTTTAAAAAAAGTATCCACTATGTGATATGCTGTCCTGTATTATAAAATAGACTCAGACAGTACTATAAATGCTTTTCTCATGAGATGTGAATGAACCCAGCTGTCCTGAGTTGTAGGGCAGAGGTCTGAGCTAATACATATGGTGGCTTATTTGTTCTCTATTTCTTTGCTGTTTTCCAATGACAACTTTCAGAATTAAATAAATTGTAACAAATAAATTTTTGAGTGGGAAGGGAAATTAGAATTTGAAGAAAGAAAATTAGAATTGATATCAAAAATTGCTTTGCTCCATTTCTGCCTGAAGCAGAGACCATACCATGGGACAAAATTCTACTAGCTCAAAGTGACTATGATTGAAGTGAAAGTAACTGGGATATGGCCAGCCCTGGGTTCTCAGGTCCTCCTGCCCCCCTCCCATGGGATGTGGCCAGGCCCTGGTCCTGCTCCTTTCCTGTGACCATTTGTGTTAGAACATCTAGATAAGGAAAACGAATCTCTTCAGGACTCAACTGTGACACCCACCTGATGGCATATGGCTTCTGAAGAATTCATCAGTCATAGGACCAGAGGTTTTGAATTTAGGAAAGCAGAAGTTTTGTATGTGAAATAAAATAATCTTCTAGCAGTGAGGAAGTTGTTCTTTTTTAAACTCTTCATAGGAACTGTTCTGAAAATGTCAGCAGTTCAGAAACCGTGGATGCACAAAGATCAGGTAAGATTCAGGGAAAGAATTCAATTCTTACAAACGCCTTTGACGTTTCAAACATTTCAAAGTCACTGCTAAACCCCAGTTGCTTGGTTTGCCATGTAGAGAAGACTTTACCACATCTGGAAAGACAGGGATCCTAGGAAAGTTCCCTTTCCTAAGAAACAAGATGGCTGCAGCTCTTACATGGCAGCACATTGATTAGGCAAAAAAGGAGGACTTTCTTATCAGAAGTGGGTACTTGGGAGATCACTAGGAGAGGTTCAGGGAGGCACCACCATCTTGATTCCCAGGTAGCTTTCACTGTGTCTGAGAGGCTCACCAAGCCTTTCTACTTACTCCTCATAGGTTTATCTGTGAGGAAAAGGTGATTTAAAATTTTCATTTGTTCTGAGGGTTATTTTTATGACTTGGAATAAATGGAGTAGACAAGTATGAATATATGTGGCTATTTTGAATATCTTTGGTTGAAATTCCATGCTTCAAAGGGCAGCAATGGGGTGTGGGACCTGACACCCAAGAGTATGTCATAGACCTCAGGAAGTATGAATTTTGATAATCCCTAGGTCAGAAAAACATGTCTTTCTGACAAAAATAGATTTGACTTGTAAAATTTTGTTTTTCTAATAAAATAATGCTAGTACAGAGACCTTCTTCTTTAAAACAATCTTTTGCTTGAATTCTGGGAGTTTTATGACTTTGAGCACATGTGGCTGATGCTACGTGGCATACAGAGAAGAACATAAAAGGTCTAGGTGTAATAAAAAGTAAAATAGTGAAGGGAAGCAAAGGAAAAGTAAAATCACGTCGAGATCAAAGGTGGGGTAGAAATGTCAATGGAGAAATAGGAGAGTCCAAATCGTCGTGAATATTTTATAGGAGCTTCAGTGTGAGCTTGATCACCCAAAGGACACACCACAGGAATCAGTGTTCAAAATGAACAACAGCTGCTGGATGTCAACACACAATGTCGCAGTGGGTGGAGAGCATCTCGGGTGAAACACTGTGTCTTCAGGTGGTCACTGGTCCTTTGGGTAAATCTTTGATGAGGAATAAAATCTTCCCCATCCTTAGAGAATCACTAGAGCAACCCAGTCGTTTCCTGGTGAGTGTACTTCACAGTGAGAGTGTGAGGAAATTTAATTAGCTAATAGCCATTTACAGAACATCTCCTGGATGTAAGTCTCTGTGCTTTGTCATAGAGCTTCCCCAGAGTAGTTAATAACTGGAGACAACTCTGACTGACCAATGCCTTTGAGCGGCTCTGGTTGTGTGGGGAGCAGCGATGGTGTTTGAGGATGAGATCTCCTCCAAGATGTCTTCTCTGGCTCCTCTGTTTCTGAAGTATGCCTGCCGTGTTGCTCTGATGAGCATTTGCTCCATGGTCCACAGTTTGTACTCCCAGTATGTATCATCTCCCGAACTGTTATGTGCATATTTTTCTTTACTCATTATTTGTCTTCCTTATGTGTGAAAGATTCTAGAAAATTAGAGACGGTTTTGTTTTCTCCACCACATAATCCTCAATGCCAAGAACAGAACCTGGCACAGTGTGTGGCGGGAACTCAAAAATGTATTCAGTGGTATTCCAGACACAAGATTTAATTAAAGAACTCAAATAGGGGCTGGTGAGATGAAGAGCACCTGACTGCTCTTCCAAAGGTGATGAGTTCAAATCCCAGCAACCACATGGTGACTTACAATCACCTGTAATGAGATCTGACGCCCTCCTCTGGTGCATCTGAAGTCAGCTACAGAGTACTTATGAATAATAATAATAATAAACGAATCCTTGGACCGGAGAAAGCAAGTGGGACCAACCAGAGCGAGCGGAGCCAACCGGATTGAGCTGCTGGAGGGAGCGGGGCTGGCCGGAGTGAGCAGGGCCTACTGGAGTGAGCAGGGCAAGACCAGAACGAGCAAGGTTGATTGGAACGAGGAAAAAAAAATCTTGATTGGTAGGTTGAGAAAACAGCAGGTCTGGACAGTCTCTGGTCCAGCAGAGTGTGTCCGAGGAGCTTGCATGAAAGGATGGGGCAGGCTGTGTCTGCAGGTGTTTCACAGCAATGAGCGTCCTTGAAGCCTGCTGCTTCCTTCTCTCCTCTCCTCTGTCCTCTCCACAGCCTCTAAGCAAGATGCTGAGGATTATTGTTCCAGTTTCAGAAACCTTGGCACTGTGCCAAAATTACCCCATTTACTTACTAAATATATATTATCTGATTATCGCCCAAAGTAAATAATGTAATTGTCTCTAAGTGGAATTTATTTTTGATGACTGACAAATTTTTAGCTGGTGTTGTAGTTGGTGGAAGTTTGTGTTTATTGTTCTTAGAGGAGGGCAATGGCTTATAGGTTTGTGATAGTACAAGAGCTATTGTGCAGTCATGCAGGCCAGAGGACAACTCTGGGATTGGTTCTCTCTTTTTACCTTTATGTGGGAACTAAAAGGGGGCTGGGGAAAGAGGGGGAGGGAGGATAGCTTGCTTCCGGCCAGAGTTCCTCCTGTGCTCTGTGCAGGTGGACGAGGGATGGCTGCCAGATGCTTTCCACTTGGCTCCAGGTGGGCATCTTAGCAACTGACCCCACTCGACAGGGGGTGAACAAGGGGCAGCCCCCGACCGGGGCCCCAGGGCAACACCCTGTAGTCTGGGGTTATAGGAGAGAGGGCTGAAGGAGAGAGGTTCCCACGCAGGCAAGAGTAAGTGCAGCTTTGATGAACAGAGACAGTCTATGGTTTTAGAGCTTTATTGTAGAAAGAGGGTGAAAGAGAAAAGGTAAGAGAGAGAGAGAGAGAGAGAGAGAGAGAGAGAGAGAGAGAGAGAGAGAGACTGGCCATGGCCAAGAGGAGAGAAGGGGGAAAAGCAGAGAGAGAAAGAAGAAAGGCTAGAGAGAAAGAGAGAGGAAGAGAGTGAGAGGAGCAGAAGGGGAGTAAGAGGAGTAAGAGCAAGAGAGCAAGGTGGGGCCAAGCAGCCCTTCTTATAGTATGCTGTTCTCTTTTCTGTTGCTAGGTAACTGGGGAGGAGTTTAGCTTGAAGGTCAGAAGCTTGGGACATTTTTTACATGTCTAAAAGTTATTCTTCTCCTGTGGGGGCTGAGGGGGTGGTAACTTCCACAGGATCCAGAGTTCCAGGAGACATGATAGAACTCCTCCTATCCCATGTAGGTGCATTATCACCACTGGGTCCCAGGATCCACAGCTCAGCTCGACTAGAGACCAGACTGCCTGTGTATAGCCCAATGCCCAGCACCTTTCCATGAGTTTTCAGAATAACTCAGGTCATCAGACTTGTGAAGCCAGTATCTTTACTTCCTGAGCCTTCTCTCTGGTTCTCAGGCTTAAGTTCTTTTTGTTTGTTTGGTTTGTTTGTTTGTTTTCGAGACAGAGTTTCTCTGTGTAGTCCTGGCTGTCCTGGAGCTCACTCTGTAGACCAGGCTGGTTTCGAACTCAACAATCCACCTGCCTCTGCCTTCCAAGTGCTGGGATTAAAGGCATGTGCCACCACCACCTGGCTAAGCTTAAGTTCTTGATCCAAGCATTAAGGTTCTGGAAGAACACATGGCTTCAGCACTGGGAGTTTGCTTTGGCATGGAACTATGTAGCTTTAATATTTTTCAAAGCCTACTTAAATGATGGTTCTCAAATGCCTTAACCTCCCTTATAGCCTACCACCCACTAGAGGTAGTGGGAAAGAAAGGTTATTATGATACCTGGGAAATGAATCTGTTTAGAAATGGTTCCTTGGAGCAAGTCCCATCTTTGTTGTCAGGAAATCAGCAGCTCAGTTCACAGGTCAGCAGTGGCAGCTTGATCTACCTGCAAATACCTCACAGATATGCCAGTAGTCCAGTTCAATAGTGTCAGGATAGCAGCAGTGGTGACATGACCTAGCAGAGACAGCTAGGCCTCAACTGAACTGTCATGAGTCAGCAGGAGATATTCTAACCACCAGGAATGGCAGGAGAAGTTCTTGGCTTTGACTTTCTCAGCAAAGTGAATGTCAGTGAAGATGCTAGACCAAGGAGTATTGCAGAGCTAGCTCTACCAACAAGGCCCTCTCACAGTCCATTAAGTCCTATTTGTCTCCCTCCAAACATCTTGTGTGCTCCACTGGTCTTGCCTCACTCAGCACATGAGTCTGACTTAACAAAACTTCCTGAGAGTCTATATCAGCTGACATCGCTCTGCCAATCAGCCTGAGTCCATGGAAGTGGCAAGAAGCCACAGCATACCACCAGAAGTTTTTTTGGTGGATTTTTATCTATGGAGTCCTGACAAATGGAGCTCAACTATGCAAATGTAAGATGGACCAATGCATGTGTTGTTTGTGAAGAATCCTTCCTCACATGTCCTTTCCCATGTTCGCCTTAGCAAAATATCCTTTCACTTGTGTCTGTTCAGGAAAACATTCATTCACGTGTTTGCCCCATCAAAACACCATCCAACACAACCAACTTCCCAAGGAAACCTTAAGTTTCCACTTCAGAGCCAGCCTATACTTTTCCTTAATAGTAAATTTATTCTATTTGAATAACTATTCTGCAATTGGAATTCCGAATGTCATGCAGTACTAAATGTATCTGTGTTGATCCTATGAGATGGAGATATCTTTACCAGTTCAAGTGCTCAACATGCCTTAAATTAGATGCAGAAACCACTTTCTTCTATCTGGAGTAAATGTTCCTAAATGATTGAGATCAAGTTTGTCTTATGGCTGTAAAAAAAGTGATCACATAAACATATCAGAAGCAGTGACAGTAGTGACAGAAGATACGTCCCTTCCTGTCATAGATTGGTATAAGAACAATTCCAGTGGAGAGAGGTGTGAACCTTCTGTTAAAGAGGTGGGTGGCTAAAGCTGGAGCTGGGTGCTTATCTCTGGCCTCAGAACTTTAGAGTCCTGAGGAATCACTCAGTCACTTAGCAGTTCTGAGTGACCTCTAGGAAACAGAAGAAAGAAGGCGTCTCAAAGGCTCCTTCTCTAAAGAGTTTACAGTCTAGTGAGTTACAAGACATTTGGAAACAATTTGACATGATGCAGGCATGGGAAGACAGAGACTTACATACTATGAGAGTTGGGAAAATGCTGACCTGCACTGTGTGGTCAGTGAGTATTTCCAGAGGAGAATTCAGGCTGGGCCTCCTGAGCAGGACTGTTCACAGTAAAGTCAGAGGCTGAGTGTTGGAAAGTGGATAGAAGACCTGTGTCCATCAAAGAACAAGTGGTTCACTGTGGCTGGAAGATGGGTCCCTGGGTAATGTGGGATGTTACAGAATGTAATGATAAATAGTCAGTGACTAAGTCACAGATTGATTCACTAATCCCTTAAGTGTCTCTCAGTCCAATTGGGCTGGAAACCAGGATTAACCATCAAGTTGAGTTCTGTTAGGCAAAGCAACTCACCAAGCAGACATTTGATAAATGCTCAGTGAGTGATGGCTTTTGTCATTCCTCCTCTTCCCACAAAACTCAGCCCACATTTTATTGTAGGTATTTATGGAAATCTTTCTCATTGGCCGCTAACTGTCAGCTCCTTGAGGGTAGCACTCTTTCTCTAAGTTTTAAAAAAACCACTTCACACAAAATGTATTTATTGATCCATTAATCTGTTCTATATTGTCAGTTTAGAGTATAGCACTTTCTTGTCTAGAGAAAGCAAAACTTTGCCCTATTTTCCTTGCTTACACCATTAACAGGATTTTTAGTTGAGTATTAAGACATTTTGCCATTGATAATCTGTGGTGTTCTTGATTCTAAATATTTGGCTAGGAATGTTATTTATTATTTCACTTTTGTTGTGGGAAACATAATCTTCTGACTTAGTTTCTAAGAATGGTGATAATTTTCCAGGATTGTGATGATTATGGACTATTTATGCTTTTTCTAAAACATTGATTAATACATCATATAGCCCATAATATATATTACATAATACATAATATAACACATAACATATAAAAGATAACAATATTAATATATAACATATAACATATAATATGTAACATGTGATGTGTGATATGTAATGTGTAATATTTAATATTTAATATATAATAAATTTATAATCACAGGTCTTATAATTTCCTAGTTTTCCTATCTATTTCCTGGACACTAAGACAAAAAAGGCTTACCATCCAATTGTCCACCCACATAATAACAGTGTGATCTAGTAACTATTTTTCCATTTAACGGTAAACATATCAGAGTCAAAGTCCTGTTTATAGCTAAGCTAATAAATAAAACTTTTCATTTTTATGAAAGTCATATCTTTGATATAAGGAGTTTCACTTAAATGAGTTTTCAATGGAATTGAAATTTGTCATTCAGGTTCCCAAACTATCTTCAGTTTCGTTATTATTCACTAGAAATTCTAAAATAATTATTTCATTTTCTAATACTTTTTTAAAAATTCTTCTCTCACATATTACATCCTGACCGCAGTTTCCCCTCCCTCCTCTCAGTCTTTCCCCTCATTCCCCCCCCTTTCTCTCTCCCCTTTTCCTCCTGAAGAGTCACTCCCCTGCACCTCCCCTCAGAAACAAGCAGGCCTTCCAAGGACATCAAACAAACATGGCTTACAAGCTACAATAAGACCAGGCACATCTATCACACCAGGACTGGACTAGGCAACCCAGTAGGAGGGGAAGGTCCCACAAGCAGGCAAACGAGTCAGAGACAGCCCCCACTCCACTGTTAGGAGTTCCACGAGAACACCAAAGTACTTACCCATAACATATATGCAGAGGACCTAGGTCAGACATGTACAGACTCTGTGATCTCTGTGAGGCCCCATGAGTCCTGGTGAGCTGATTCTGTCGGCCGTGCTCTTATGGTGTCCCTGATCTCTCTGATTCCTCAAGTATACAGTATCAGACATCAAGATTTTCGCTGATAATTCACAACAGATTTCATTACCAAACACAACATGTGTTTAAATGATATAAGAAATACAAAATGTGTGAGGGTGAAGGAGAAATGATTCTTGGTTGAATGATTATAACAGGATTAAATACCTCACAGAACAAGTTTATGAGGAACACATTTGGGAACATAAGTGAGAGGTGGGTGAAGGCAGAAACTAACAAGGGAACACCAACAACCCCATTCTGTGCTTCAGAGGAGCCTAACAGTATGGAGACAGGGTCAGTGTGAGGAACCAGGAGGCATGGAGTGAACTAGACTTGGGTGGGGAAAGGGAGAACCTGTGTTGAGTCATGGGCAGAGCAGTAGACAATGTCTCTTTTGGCCAGTCACATCTGCCAGGCCTAAGCACAGAGCCACATGTGAGAGCACTGATATATTTCCTCAAAGCCGTACAGGAACATCAATTGCCTAATGGGAGGAAGAAGGAAGACAGAAGATGGCACTGGGGTGGGTTTGCAGATCAGCAATCCAGGTTAGACAGGTGCTCTGTCCAGACAGGTCCAGAATTCAGGCTGACCTTCTTATTATTTCTGCTTCAGTTTCTCCCTCTGTGCTCACTGTCAATTTTAATTTTTCCAATCACCCATCCCTTCTCTAATCTTTATTCTTCCCTCCATGTTTTTCCCACTTCTCATTTTGCCTGCTGTGTTTATGATTTTAGGTCACTACTGTCTACTGCAGTAGTTATTTCTACTATTGGTTGTCACCTTTTGTTTGGCCAGCTTTGTCTAAGGTCTTCAGCACTGGCTCCTTTCTGACTGGGGACACATTCTTTGCCATCAGGTAGATGTTCATGTACAGTATCAGGGACTCATTCTGAGCTGTTTTCCTACTTTAACTAACACCACACTAACATTTCTCATGATGGCCTCAGTCCTCACTATGACTTGAATCTTAAATGTGTCCCACAAGCTCATATTTCAAATTTGTGGTGCTCTTTTAAAGGTCACAGGGCCCTTTGAAAGTGGACCTAACTGGAAGAAGTAGATCACTAAAGGTATCCTTAGACGGTTACACCAGCCCAGGTTCCAGGATCACTCTCTGCCTCCTGGTTGGCCAGGATACAAGGCATGTCTTCCACATGCTGTGTCTCCATGCACAACTCCATCTCTTCCCAGTTATGGTGGACTGCATTCCCTTTGAAACTGTAATGCTTATTCTTCCTTCGTTTCAGTTGGGTATTCATCACAATGGCACTAAAAGTAACTGATACAGTCTCAGTCTTGGCTTTTAGTGTTCATTATTAGCTCCCAATCCTGACAGCGTCTGTGATACTCTCTTAGACTCTGCCTACTGGTTCCTTCTGCTTCACTAGCAGAATTATTCTTGCTGTTCTCCAATTGCAGTACAATAAATGCAACCAGAGACAGGACCTGCTTCATACACCCCAGAGCAGTGATGCTGTGACCTTGGAACATTTGGCAAAGTCTGCAGATATTTCTGATCATTGCAACTGGATCAGGGGAAGGGATCAAACAGTGTAAGTCAAGTGTCTATGAAAACTCTTAAGGCACTCAAGACAGTTCCCACCCCAAAGAAAACATCCAGCCCGAGATGCCAACATTGCTGAGACTAAGAAACTCTCACTCATAGGCATATGTCTTAGATTGCATCTAAGGCAAATAAAAATAGTAAGATTAAATAAAATGAAAATAATTTGTAATCAGTTAGGAAGAACACCAAAGGAATTTGAAGACTGCAAATAGGAAATGAACATGCTTTAAGAGCAAAAACAATTGTACTAATTTTTACTTATAACATTTTACTTAATAGATTTCCACAGCTTTCCCAATAACTCTGTGGGTTTGATAGTAGTGCTATTTTGAATAAATAGGAAAGGAGGTATAGATAATATGATGACTCTCTTAGAGACACCATCCAAACAAAGCTTTGTAGATTTTTACCACCCTGAAAAAACAGCTGCTTCCCTGCACCCTGAAAAAAACTACACAGGACAATTCACACAGCTTAACTGGAGCTATAATGGCAGAAAATAAGGGCAGGAACCAAAGCCGCTGTCACAAAGAAAAAACTCTCCCCATTCTCTATTTGGTATTTAAAAATAGGAGAGAAAGTGCATGGCTTGAATCTGAGATAATGCTCGACTCTTTGTGAAGGCTCTCCCAGAGCGTCGCCTTCGAAACAAATTGGCCCTCGCCTACAAAGGTTTCTTTTTTTGTATTCTTGAAAACTCATTTTTAATGGCTTGTGTGGCATCAGTTATGCCCCTGAGCTGTAATGAAGCTCTCTGCAAGTCGCCACACGCAAGTCAGAAATGAATCTCACCAGAGAGGAAAGTGCCTGAGCGTTAATAGGTTTTAATCCGAGGTAAACAAACCCATCGAGCTGCCACCATGTGCTTTTAAAAATCTAAATGTCATGAAATTTTCATCTGTTTTCCCTCGCCTGCAAATCAGTTTGGGTCCAGAGACAGGCAGGAAGGATCAGAAAGGGAACTCTCGAATGCACACAACTGCCCAGGAGCACACCTTGAGGAGTTTACAAGCACCATCCAGGCAAAACCAAGTAATAATTGATGGGGCACAGGGGAACCTGGCGGCTGTGGCAAGCAAACGCGTGAAAAGCCAGTGCAGCTGACTTTGTCTTGCCCTGTATTTGATTGCATCTTCATATATGGGGTGAAGAAAGGGATGCTGAACCTGACATCCTCTGTTAGCTGGCCTCACAGGGTTCACTGAAGCACAGTGGCAGTGCATGCACTGCCTGCTTCTTGCAGTGATCATAGAGTTCCCAGACTAAGCTGCTAAACAACACTGTGGTTTGTACAATGCAGCAGCAGCTTTTGATAGATGACACTTTCCATATTGAGGCAAAACAAATCAGCTTTTAACTCGTGAGACTGTGTGTATATGGGAGTCTAGGGTTTGTCAGTATTTTCTTCCTTTCACAGGTGGACCACAGTAACATATGCATCTAGACGCAGGCACTCCTCCTTAGGGCTTTGGGGCCAAGGCTACTGGTCCCATTTTCAAGTGTCTTGTAGATATTTGCTTGTGGTTAATTGCTCCAGTTAACTGCTGAGAACATCCTGACCCCTGAGATAGGATTTCTTCTCTCTCACCAAAGGTAGAGTATGTTCTAGTCTTACTGCAACTGACTCAAGAAAGCAAGTTAGGCAAGTCCTAAGGCCCAGAAAAGCAAAACCTAAAAGTTAGAGACATTTTCAAATTTGTATTGAGACATCATTGCAGAGCTTGCTGTGTGCAAGGCATGACTCCAAGGGCTTTGTGACTTTAATACTCCTAGGTTCTCACTGAGGAGGTCCTCACATTATACCTGATTCAAATGAGCCAGCAGAGGCATGGGGAGCTAAGTCATTTGCCCAAGGCCACACAGCTCATGGGAGACATAAGTACAATTTGAATCCAGGCAGCCTATCTGTGGAGTCTTTGTTGCCCCCACTGCTATGTTACCTTCCCCCCTGAAGCAAGCAGAGTTAATGTCCACTTAATATTGAACTGGAGAGGTTGTAGCACTCTCCAGTTTCATTTTCCCATTATCAAAGGCTATGAGTAATTTGCAGCTGCCCACAGAGCAATCCCAATGGGTTAGACAGACTTTACTTTGACTCAAGTGTACTCGATGACTCCTTGCAATCTCATCTTACATTTTAGCAACTGCAGTGTTATTCTTGTCACCACCCATAGTTTGTGAAAGTTTAAGCTACTGGTGAGTCTTGCATATAGTGCCATGTTCTGGTTCCCTGGGTCATGCATGATAGACTTGGGAGCATCAACAGTTATTCTAAAAGGCAGATCTTCCTTTTTTGGCTTGGAAAATTAGAGCAAATAGAAAGAGAAGGACTCAGAGGTCTAGGATAAGACTCAGAGTTTCACATACTTATGAATCTCTCAGTGATCTTGTTGAAATGTAGATTCTTTATTGATAGATATTGGTCATAGGAGCTGTAGTAGACAGAAAACTCACCAAGATGCTAAGCCTTTATTTCTGAAGACTCAGTGGAGTTTGGCCCTCTTGGAAAAGACTCACACCTAGTTAGCTCACTCCAGTTACTTTATTCAAACATTATACAAAGTTAATTGGGGCTGGGAAAGATTCCTACTACCAATGTTATCTTACCTTTGCTGCCAGTGAGAGCAGACACCCCGTTCAAATCTCATTCCCTTTGGCCATAGCTAGCCATAATCAAAAGTAAGAACTCCAGGTTTGTCAGAAGTGTCTTAGCACCAACGTTGGTATAGCTGCACACTCTCATGTAACAACAAGTGCAGACTTTTCAGAGAGACATTTCTGTGTGGGGAGTGGGTGCGGCCGCATGGGCCAAAGATGGTGCTTGGCTCTATGCTAAGCCCTGTGACCTCGTTTGTTTATCTAAGTCTCAATCATGCGCAGTAAAAGCCGTGCATAACTCGTTGGAGAGATTAGGGCAACATCTCGAGATACCATTCTATCAGCCAATCCTACATGCTGCCTTGGATATGTGCGTCTATGATTGGGTGGTGTGAGGTGGCATGAGAATGGGAGTATAAATTGAGGGCAGCCCCAGATGAGGTGGGCCAGAAAACAGAGACCAGTTTAGCAGAGAGAGACCTGCTGAGGAGACCGGACCAGTGTTAGAGAGCGCCAGCAGTGTTAGACCAGAGAGCAGCAGATGAGGAGAGCAGCACCAGCATTAGCCAGCCAGCGTAGGAGAGAGCAGAGTGAGTGAGTGAATGGCTGCAGCTGTGAAACCTGAGAGAGAGAGAGAGAGAGAGAGAGAGAGAGAGAGAGAGAGAGAGAGAGAGAGAGAGAAGCAGAATAAAGCAGAAGCTGCGAAGGCAAGTTGTTGGAACCCACCCT
>CACVCL010023576.1:0-12804 GCA_902729485.2 Mus minutoides
TGAAAATCTAGTGGAAAAAAAACTGATCTAGGTTTAAAATAAAGAAAGTGAGAAAATAGGAAAATTGTGTGTGTATGTGTAATAGATAATGGTGTTTGAATGTGATTGTGTGTGAACATGGGTATGTGTGAGTATGAGAGAGAGATGGTGTATGTGTGCATGAACATCATGTGCATGAGTGTGCACGTGTGCACGTGTGTGTGTGTGTGTGTGTGTGTGTGTGTGTGTGTGTGTGTGTGTTGCTAAAGCTTCTTCATTCTGCCTGGATCCTTGGTTTATCTTACTTGGGTCAATTCCTGAAAAGGGAGGGTAAGTGATAAATTATAAACAAGCATCATCCAGAAAAGGCAAGGCATCAATCCAGAAGGTACATGGGGGAACATAAAGAGTTCTCCATTTGTAACAGGGGTGTTAATGATACCAGGCATCTATGTTGTTATTTCTTTAAAATATTTTTAAGTTCAAGAGTAAAGGGTGGAGACCAGTGTTCCATCTTGGAAAGCATTGAGTGCAACGCACAGCATTTTATAGCATCAGGTGCATTGAAAGGTTGTTTTAAATTAAGTAATCAGCTTGGGTAGGAAAAAAAAAACTCCTCTTAACCCTATTTTCCATCCTCCTACTCATGAACTTTAAAAAAATCATTTAAAGAAAAGGTTTAAAAGGTTTCTGTGATTTATAAAATATCTACATTTTAGGGCATTTTTCTGATATGTGACTGTGAGCCTAACAATGCCTTGTTAATATCACTATCAATTGTGAATTTATATATTTTTCTTTCCTATGCATAAATATGATGATTGTATACCTTTTGGAATCTATTATGGTTATTCAAAATGTGCATTAAATGTGTGGTAAGCAAAGAGGAGTAGTAAGTGTTACCATCTCTTTATTAACAAGATTTACATGTTGTAAATTTCATATCATTCTAGGCATATTGAAACATATCGTAGATCATTTTACCTAATAATTACTTTATTGTTCTACAGAAGAACCAGAAGTAATTCCTTCCTGCTCTGCATTGCTGCTATTAAACTTCTTGCTATCCCTCAACCCCACCCTTCCTAGTCTTTAGTGAGCAACATTCCACTACATTCTTTTACAACATTCCACTACATTCTTTTACAACATTCCACTACATTCGTTTACAAGGCTGTCCTGTTTCTACACAAGAGTGAGCACATGAGCTATGTGTCTTGGTGTGCCTGGCTTATTTCACATAACATAATGACTTCCAGTTCCACCCATGTGGTGGTAAATGAGAAATTTCCATTCTTTTTGTGGTTGAGCAATATTCCATTGTGTAAACATACCCATGTTCTCCCTTCATGCACTCGTGTCAAGGCATCTGGGATGATCGCATGTTTAAGCTAGGAATACTGCTGTAATAAATGTGGGAGCGAAGGCTTGCATCCTCTTGACCCAGTGATTTCATTTCCTGTAAATACATACCTTATAGTAGAGCTGCAGGTTTCTGTGGTAGTGTATAGCTTTTGTTCAATTTCTGTGACATTTTCAATATTAGCTATGCTAATTTATACTCATACCAATAGTATATGAGACTTGTCCTTTTCTGCATGCTCTTGCTATGCTGTTTTGCCTTTTGGGTTGTCACCATTCTAATCAGGATGAGATGATCAATAGTTCACTGTGGCTTTGATTATATTATCTCTGTCTACATACAGAGAAGCTTACCCATCTTCATCATCCATGTCGTCACATCCTGCTGGGGCACTGGACTTATCTATGACATAATTTAGTCTCTTCTACCCAGAATTCTTTGCAGTGTTCCCAGTCCTCTCATCACTGGCTGATAAACTGTGATGTGGAAGTGTAGGGTGAAATACAGCCTTCCAAACCTGTTTTTGGTCAAGGTGTTTCATCACATTAATAGAAACCCCAACTAGCATAGGCAGTGAAAAGGAAGAAATGGCTCACTAATTGTGGGTGCCTTGAGTCAAAAGATTGTTGAAACTAACATTTAAGGTAGAGAAATAAACAGAAACACTGAATGCTGGTGATTATAATCGCTGAATGGTTAGGCTGCCATTAATAAGATCTAAAGGTGGCTTAGGGAGTTTGGGTTGTTTTGCTTTCTTTTGGTTTGATTTCGGGAGCTCTCACAATGTGGCTAGAGGTGACCCATGCCAACTTTGAACTTACCAATTCTCCTGCCTCTGCTTTTGGAGTGCTGACAGGGCAGGTGTGCTCTACTGACTCGTTTGTTCTATTTTTGTGACTGGTTTCTCTAACAAATGGTGTCTGAAGAAGAATCTTCAGCCTGATTGACATTGTGCCCCGTTTCCCTAGAATTCTGTCCAATGTTAGGTTGAATTAGTATTCTATAACTAACTTACCTCAAACTATTTTCTAAATAAATTGTTTTAGGAAAGTAGAATGCTGGCCCCGAAGGACCATAGCAAATGTACATTCAACTATCCTGATTTGTAAGAGAATAGAGATACAGAGTGAAATGAGCCTGAGGTCCTAGCAGAGCTGCAGGGCTGAGCCGGAAGCCAAATTCCTGGTTTAAAGACTATGGTCGCCTTAGCTGAAGACCTTCCAAAGTGCTTTTGTTGGGAAATATTTCAGACAGGGGAGCTTGCAGAGTTTAATATGTTAATAGGTGTTGTATTAAATTTAAGTATGTATTTATATGAGAATGAAATAGTATAGGATTGAAAGGCTTCTTCGCAGAATTGCCAAAGTTTCACTGTTCTATTTGTGGTTTTAGTCCTTATTAACATGTTCGGACCTTTAATGCAAAACATTAAACTCAAACTATCAGGTAACGGTGCATTCTTTGGTAGCGTTTGACTAGGAAAGGTTCCTGGCGGGGGGCTTTGGGTAACTCTGATTCGAAATGACTTTGTTCTATTACCAAAGTTGTCATTCTTGGATTAGGACAAAGGGATTCTCACTCTTACCTCCGTCTGTCCATGGAGGTCCATGCTGATGATCGAAACACCCGACCAGGAGACGTCCCACGCTAAGCAACATAGCTCATGTGACTACATGCTTCGTTAAATTCTCTGCGGAGCATGGTAAAATCCTGGTGGTTTCTGAACAAGGTCGCACATCTTTATATACCCTCCTCTTGCTAGCTGTTTTACCTGGTTCTGGCCCCAAGATGGCAGCCTTAGTTAACAATGGCTGTCAAACACGCTTTGTCCTCTGGAGGGCGCTCGACTGCTCTTCATGCTCAGCCCATGCACTGTGTGTGTAGGCGCCTTGCTTTGATTCTTTTATTCCCCACTGCAGAGCTAAGGAAATGGACATGGACATACTGACAGGTGCTCTGCTAAGGACAGAACATCAGGATGCCCTTTACAGGTAAAACATAACCATGAACATGGGTTCTCTCCATTTTACAAGTAAAAAACGGGTATTGAAAGTTTAAATATGAGGAAAACTAACTAGTAAAAGAGTGAACTGGAATTTGAACCCAGATGTATTTGTCTTCAGACATGACAGATGGGAGGTTGGCTGGAATCTAAGATAAAATAAATCTAGAAAAAGCGATGCAGAAACAACTGTGTAAAAAGGAATTTTAAGCTTCAGTCCTTGTGCCTAGTCATGTCCTTGAAGGACACAGGAAGAATTTCTGGGGTTCATCACACCTTTGGAACTCAACTTTATTAAGCAGATGCAAGATCCCCATGTTGCTATGCATTTCTAACAAACATGCATCTTACGTTTCCAGAAGCACATAGATTTTCAGTCTGCTGTCCCGTATTCAGGTTTTCTTATGTATCTCATGCAATGAGTTTTGACTTTGGGGCTTCGGAAGCATAGACAGTGAAATTGGTTTATTTCAACCCAAGTCACCAGCCACCAACTTTACTTACAGCCCTTTGAGGATATGTCAAGTCACAGGTGCCTCTGAAATACCCATGTAGATCCAACCATTGGTAGAGCGATTAAATATTCATCATTGGATTCAAATATGGCCTATAAAATCTGATACTCAAAAGCATAGACACTTTTGAGACGCGAGAGACCATAGGCCTGTATTACCACCCTTGGCTCTTACAAGCTCTTTAAGCATATTCAACATCATTTCAAATATATTATCAATTAATTTTAACCTACAAATTAATTTCTATTTAACTCTTCAGATTATTGTTTCTGCTCAGTCTTGGTTTGTAAGATTTCTGGTTGTGAATTCATTTGGCTAGAAACTTATGTGTATTTTAGAAAACTGATTCAAACATGTTTCCTCCCCGTGCAGGACTGTTTGTTCTGTCTATGCCTGTTAAACTACCAATATACACTTCTATCTTTAACTTCAGACCCACTGGCTACATGGGTGAATTCTTGTCCTGTGTCATGTGATCTTGGGCTAGCATTCGAGTACTCTCTCAGATCTTTTCTCTTTTGATATTTCCACTCAGGGTCAGTTTCAAGAAGGCAAATTTCTCTTTTTCTACCTCTCTGAGGAATCCCCTAAGGATGAATCTCTGGGATTCCAGACCAGAGAGGCCTTTCCCAGACACCTCCACACTCACATTCCCAAAATGGCCTCTGATCTTCCGAAGGGGTGAAGGACAGACCTAGGACCACTGACATTCAAGCCAAGAGCTATGTGCTCCCCTTTCCTGCTGGGCTCCCCCATGCCTTTCTCTCTGGGCTTATTCTATTCTAACTCAGTTTACCTTTCATCAAGCCACTTTTGGAGCTACGTTTGACATACTCTCTATGCCACTCAATATGTCTGTCGGAGATGAACATCTAGGAAGTAGCTCTTCTGAAGGAAAACTATCTCAGAGGCACATAAATTCATTTTCTAATATGAGTGTTTTGAGTGCTAAGAATAAATCTCAGTTGAGGAAAGACATCATGGGATACTGTTTAGTTGGATAAGCAACTAAACATAGGCTGTCCAGAGAAACTCCCTTCAGGTATCAGCACCCATGCTCATTGCTTACCAGTATAATAAATACATTTTATTTATTTTTTCTCTCTCTCTCAAGACCTGGTTTATGTTGTTGTTGTTTGCTTGTTTGTTTTGAGGCAGGATCTAACTACAGAGCCCAGGCTGTCCTAGAACTCACAACCCTCTGGCTTCAGCCTCTCAAGTACTGGGATTATAGTCATCTGCCTCCATTTCCAGCATCAAAATTATCCTGTTTGGCTAATGGGTTATGTAGATTTCTGCTTTTCTTGTCAGGATAAGAAAGAATAATGGTAATCATGGGAACTGATAAATTATGATTAGAGGGGGGAGATTATGACTGATAATTAGTGTCACTTGTAATGATTGGAATGTAACAGAACTTACAGTACAATTACTAGTGTCCTTTAATACATTAAAGCTTTAATCTATGTAACAGACACAAATTTGGTATAATAAATGGAAGAAATAAGTTCTTACTAAAATAGATGCTATTTCTATGTGTTGAGCCCAGTGCCACACTGCTATATGCAATTAAAAAGGGAGTGTCATAAATTTGAACTTGAGGTTTCTGTTCTTTCCTTTCTTCCCTTCATCCCTCCCTCTTCCCCTATCCTCCCCTCTGTGTGTAAGTGTGTGTGTGTGTGTGTGTGTGTGTGTGTGTGTGTGGTGGGGGTTGACATTGGCTATTTTCCTTTGCTACTTTCTGCCTTAGGTTTTGAGACAGAATCTTTTACTGAACCCCAAACACCCCAGCTACTCTGTGCTAGGGTTATAGAGATGCCAGGTGAAATCCAGCTTTTATGTGGGCACTGGGATCTGAACTTAGGTCTTCATGCTTGTTCAGCGAGCACTTTACTGACTAAAACGTCTCCCCAGTCTGAGATTCCAATTCTTAGGCAATATATTTTTAACACTCTATGTTTGTTACTATTAACAATGGTTTCACTTTAGCTTGATATCAATAGAGTATCAATATATATATATATATATATATATATATATATATATATATATATATATATATATTGATATATATAGTGGCAGAGAAGTCATATATAATTAATTATTAATAATTTATTTTCATTTAAAATGTAATTATTTAGGTTGTGAGAATCAAGCATGTTTATTGTGGTGCTCATATTCACTTACTGCTAAAAAAAAAAAGACTATGGACCCCTTCACATGTATAAGGGCTCTTCAATTATTTGCTACTGAAAGTACATTTGTATAAATGTATATATGTTTTTTGTACATATACACACACATGGGAGGAGGAGCTGGATTAGTGAATTATTAAGTGAAGTTTTATTTTCAAGTTGATTAACTATTGCTAACTAGTTCTTAGAAAAGGCTCTATCCATTACTCTCCACGAGAGGGACACCCTTCCCAGCATTAGCCAGTACTAGGTTTTTTTAACCTTTGCCTCAGTAAGGGCTGGTTTTAATCTGCATTGGCATTTCTTTATCCTCCTGCTCTACAAACTGCTATGCATAGATAGTTTGCCCTTCTAGGCAATATAGTCATTTTTTTTCCTTACTCAACTCTAATAGCCATTGGTGCATTTCAGTTATGTTTGCTATAAATAATTGTCCTGGTGGAAATGTGTCTTTTCCCTAATTTCTTATTGTCTTTTGTAAACATACACGTTTAATTTTACTGTAGTTGAGTTATTCCCAGTCTTTCCTTTGTGCTGATTTAGAAAAAATATTTACTTACTTCATGTATATGAGTACACTGTTGCTGTCTTCAGACACACCAGAAGAGGACATCAGATGCCATTACAGATGGTTTTATGAGCTACCTTGTGGTTGCTGGGAATTGAACTCAGGACCTCTGGAAGAGCACCCAGTGCTTTTAATGGCTGAGCCATCTCTCCAACTTCTATGGATGTCTTTTGAGTCTGGTTTAATGGCAATTTCCTGCCCAAGATAGTGTCCTATATTCTAGATTCTAAATGTGATCTTTCCTAGAATTTAGGCTTTGTTCTATTTGGTAGAAATTTATTTTTAATTTAAAAAATTCTAATTATTTGAGCATGCCATATATGTTTACAGTGCATTTTGATGAAACCCACCTTCAGTCCCACCCCTCCAACTTCTCCCCTGAAACCACCTCTTCCTCTTATGTTCGTGTATGTCCTTTTTAACCACTGAGTTTAATTGGTGCTATGAGGACATGTTGTGGGAATGAGACCATTTACTCTATCTTGGGCAACTACCACAGCTGCTTCTCAGAAGAAAACCAATACTTCCTCTATTGGCAAGCATCAGCTACCAACATCTCCTCAGCTAGGCTGGGGCTTTGTGAGTCTCTCCACCATCCACATTCGTATTTTTATTGGATTGATCCAACTGTAGTGTGCACAACCATAGCCGCTTGAGTTCTTGTGTGCAACGGGACTATCGTGTTCAGAAAACACTGGTTTGCAGCCGTTCTGAGAAATCTCTGGCTCCTGCCATCTTCCAGCTCCATCTTTTCCCATGATCCCTGAGCCCTAAAGGGAGGAGGCATGATACCCATGTCCCATTTACCCTGAGCCCTCCACAGTTTTCTTATTCTCTGCAATTTAACCAGTATGGAGCTCTGTATTAAGCGCCATCTACTGGCAGTGACATTTTTTCAACCATTTTTTTTCTTAGATATTTTCTTAATTTACATTTCAAATGCTAACCCGAGAGTTCCCTATACCCCTGCTCCCCTACCCACCCACTCCCACTTCTTGGACCTGGAGTTCCCCTTTACTGGGGCATATAAAGTTTGCAATACCAAGGGGTCTCTCTTCCCAATGATGGCCGACTAGGCCATCTTCTGCTACATATGCAGCTAGAGACACAAGCTCTGGGGGTTCTAGTTAGTTCATATTGTTCCTGGTTAGTTCATATTGTTCCTCTTTTAGGGTTGCAGACCCCTGCAGCTCCTGGGGTACTTTCTCTAGCTTCTCCATTGAGGGCCCTGTGTTCCATCCTATAGATGACTGTGAGCATCCACTTCTGTATTTGCCAGGCACTGGCATAGGCTCAGCCTTATTTATAATAGCCAGAAGCTGGAAAGAACCCAGATGTCCCTCAACAGAGGAATGGATACAGAAAATGTTGTACATTTACACAATGGAGTACTACTCTGCTATTAAAAACAATGAATATATGAAATTCTTGGGCAAATGGATGTATCTGGAGGATATCATCCTTAGTGAGGTAACCCAATCACAAAAGAAGTCACTAGATATGTACTCACTGGTAAGCGGATATTAGCACAGAATCTTAGAATACCCAAGATACAATTTGCAAAACAAAAAAAAATCAAGAAGGAAGACCAGGGTGTGGATACTTCATTCCTCCTTAGAATAGGGAACAAAATACCCATGAAAGGAGTTACAGAGACAAAGTTTGGAGCTAAGATGAAAGAATGGACTATCCAGAGACTACCCCACCCGGGGATCCATCCCATAATCAGTCACCAAACCCAGACACCATTGCATAAGACAGCAAGAGTTTGCCGAAGGGCGGTGACATTTTTATGTTTGTCCAAGGTAAGAATCAAATTTCAATTTTCCCAAGCAAATCATTGTCCCAACACTTGTACCATGTCTTTTTCTGTCTGTCATATTTCAATATCACTAAAACACAGTCTATGTCTCTGTCCTTTCTATTTGATCCTACTAGTCTATGTCTCTGCTATGATTTGGAGAAATGTCTTCAAAGATCCTTGTACTAACATCTTGGCTCCCAGGGTGCTACTATTTGGAGGTAGTTGATCCTCAGAGATGGGTCCTAAGGAGAGGTCCTGAGGTGGGTTGCTGGGTATGACTCTGCTTTCTGGTTGTAACATCAGCTACTGTGATCGGTCACATGACCCACCATTGACATCCAATGCTCCCAGCAGAAGCCCCAACTCATGGAATCACTCAGTCCTAGACTAGACTCTCAAAACTTGTGAATGATATAGGCCTTTTCTCTATTTGGTTAATTATTTTGAGTAATTTTGAACAGTGATACAAAGCTGAAATAATACTATCTCTTCACAGACTACCCTGCATTTGTCAACATAAGTTAAAATAACATATTAACACCCTTCTTAGACTACTTTACTTATTTTGAAACTTGTGTATTCATGATCCCTTGCTCCTCTATATTAATTTATAACAAGGAATACATATTTAGTGGCTCAAGCAAGAGAAATTTATATTCATACAGCTCCAGAGTTCAAGGTGAAGGGTTTGGTTCCCCTTTGAGATTCGTGAGAAAAATGTCTGCTTCAGATACTCTTGACTGAAAAATGGCATGTTCTCCCCAGAGTGTCTTCATGTTATCTTTTCTTTATCCTTGTCTATTTTCAGATTTTCCTTTTTATGAAGACACTATGACAGTAGAGCAGTGGCACCAAAAATGGGGCATCTTCATTTCCAGATGAAAGAATCAAGTTGGTAGAAAGACTAGAAATTCCTCTCTACCAAGACTACCCCAATGAACAGCAAGCACGAGACGAGATCATGAGAAAGTAGTTCTATGTAAACATAAGGATGGTAGACTCGGGCGGTCTGAGCTCCTGAGCTCCTCTGTTCCCTGCTCAGCAGCTCGGTTCTACTCTTGAGACTACCACTCCCCTTCCATAAGACATGGCCACTGTCTCTATCACCATCCATAGGATCCTGGGCCAGCTCATTGTTCCAGGATACAGGAACCTGGGGATTTTTGCAGAGGTGCTTCGGACTCGGATCCATACTTACTAAAAACACTAGTCCTGTTGGATCGGGGCCTGTACCAATGACCTCATTGCAATTGTATCACCTCTCCATTGACCCTTTCCCTCCATTCTAAGGTTGCCACATGTTAGAATTTAATACAGAATTTTAGAGAGAACACTATGTAGCTGATTATAATCTGTGCTGGATAGTTTCATGTTAACTTGACACAAACTCAAGTCTCCATAAGATCACGTTATAGGTAAGGCTCTAGGGCGTTTTCTTAATTAGTGATTGATGGGGAGTTTAGCCTATTGAGAGTGGTACCATATTTAGACTGGTGGTCCTGGGTTCTATAAGAAATCAGGCTAAGCAAGCCATAATGAGCAAGCCTGTAAGTAGCATCCCTCCATGGCCTCTGTATCACTTCTTGCCTCTAGGTTCCTGCCCTGTTTGAGGTCCTGTCCTGGCTTCTTTTGGCGATGAACAGTGATTTGGAACCATAAGTCAAACAATTTGTTTCCCCTCACAAGTTATTTTAGTCATGGTGTTTCATCACAGCAATGATGACCCTAACTAAGACACAGCCCATCAAGTTATATGAACACCTTGGGTGGGATTTTATTATTCATCTTTTTTGAGGTGAGGAGATGCTGGGAATCTATCTTAAAATCTGTGAACATTTACTTGGGTCTTTAAAGCCTTTCAACAAACGTCCACATTTTTCACATAAAAATCTTGCATATATTTTGATATATTTATTTTTAGCTTTTTTTTCACTTTAAGTGCCTATATACAAAGAACACTTTTAAAACACATGCAAATATATTTCCTGTTTATGCATGGTTTTGTGTGTGTGTGTGTGTATGTGTGTGTGTGCACTGTATGCCTATATCTCTGTATTTTCCTCACCTCAGAGTAAGTAACTCACCCTGTGCAGCTATAAAAATCTCAGTGTAATTTTAGGTATCTGAGCTAACACCTCAGCTGCTTCCCCATCCCCTTCTGAAGTTTGCATTTAAAATGCCTCGGCTGCTTTCTAAACCCAGTGCATAAATTTATTGGTTCAATCTGTGAGGTGGACTTTTCCATTCGCAAGCAATCATAAATCTTGAAATAAACAATTTTCTATATAAAAATTATCTCTGGATGAATTAAAGCAGTGGGCCGGTATTGATGGCCCCGGATCTCATTCAGCTCAGTTCTCTAAGCCATGCTAGAAGCATCTAGAGCAATGCTTCAGCAAGACTCCACACTCAGCAAGCTCGCTCTCATCCGTGAGACCGGTGCCGCTGCGCACAAAGGGTTTCTGCCAAGAATCTGGGAGTGGCAGGGGACTGATTTGACATCGAATGATGGTTTGCGTGAACAGTGAACACGCAATATATTCCAGGCATCGTTTTAAGTATCTTACACATTTTATCTCCTTTAGGTGCCCACCAACAGTCTTAGGAAAGAGATGCTACTATCTGTGCTTTGTACCTGAAGACATCAATGTCCAAAACGACAAATCTCCCAGGAACTGAAATTGCTTGTCCTGAGCACCTGATATGTCTCCTATGCATACTTAAGCCACTACGTAGTGTGTTTTTATATTGTGAGGAATGGGAATCAGGGAGAGATTATGGTGGCCTATCCAGCAAGCAGGTGTTCCTCAGAACAATGAAAGGATATTTTGAAGCAACGGTGGCTGCTGTATGGATCTTGTCTCTTATGGTTTTCTGACCATCAGCCAGGGCGATGTGCTCATGTGACATTGAACTCTTATCTCAAAAGGTCACAATCCTAAAGGAGGGGTAGGCCAATGTTAACAGGAATGACAGTGGAGATCAATGTTTGCCAGGAAGTATAGCTACTCTTCCAGATTACAGCTGCACATCTGTGGTCTGTCTTTCTAGGCTGTGCCCCTGCTCACTTCCACATTTGCTCCTTCCTGGCAAGAATGGGCTCTGTCTTCTCTGATAGCCCCTGAACTACTAGACATAGCCTAGTTATCTTCACCTTTTCCATGTCTTAGACTCCAGGCAGTTGCTAGGTAGACTGAGAAGGATCTCGGTCATCAAGACAATGATGTTCTCCTAACAGTTATAAAGCCCACTACCCTCTTTCTTGCCACCAAATTGATGACAGTGACTTGCATATAGTCATTCTAAATACAGGAAACTACTCTGCCACACAGAATTTTACATCGATAATTACTTTTACTTATCAAAACATGACTTTATAGCAGCACACACAGTAATGGATGTTTGTACAGCATTTTCATACATGCTGTATTTTAGTCAATGCCTGTTTTATGTTTTTTAATCCCCACCACATTCTTTCCCTACTCCCCACTCTCTGCCCTTTCACTCACATATTTTCTGCAAAATTAAATCTTTGCTTAATTGTGTTCTTGATGGAATTATGTTTATAGCTATTTTATCAGCAGCATAGTTATTTCTTAGTTCTGTATCCATATATCTGTGTCCATATGTCTAAATTTCAATAATAAATGTGAAACTTGAAAGATGAGAACAGTTTTCTGAATTATTAATAAACATACTTGGCTAGTAAACCTTTCCAAAATTGATATAGAACATGTCTAGCCTGAAAAGGCATAAATATGTTACATTTTCATAAATGTTAAATATAAGCACTAACATTCTATTGGCACTGAACCTCTTACTATAATG
This sequence comes from Mus minutoides, assembly GCA_902729485.2. Lineage (NCBI taxonomy): Eukaryota > Metazoa > Chordata > Mammalia > Rodentia > Muridae > Mus > Mus minutoides. The sequence continues at coordinate 12,255 of CACVCL010023576.1, forward strand.
GCTACTTTCTTTTTTAAGGTTTAAATAAAAATCCATAGATGAATATTATATTCCATTAGAATGATTCAAGTGTCTGTATCAATTCTATTCCACTTAATTTTTTTCTCAAATTAAATTTTATTTGATGTGTATATGTATTTTGTCAGCACATAACATGAATTCCGTGCCTGAGAAGGCCAGAAGAGGGCATTAGCTCCCTAGACTGGAGTTATTGTGAGCTACCCTATAGTTCCTATGAATCAAACCCAGGTCCTCCGTAGGAGCACCTAGCTCTCTTAACCACTGAGCCACCTTTCCAGCCACCCCTAACTCCAATTTTTAAATCTGTAATGCTGGTTAGTGACTGTGATGGCTAATATTGATTACTAACTTGAAATGACCTAGAGGAGAAACCTCTGGGCAAGTCTGTAAGAAATTTTCTAGGTTTCGTTATTCAAGGTAAGAAGACCCATCTTACTGTGGGTGTTATGTGGGGGTCCAGCCATGTGGGTGTGATGTGGGGGTCCAGCCCTGTGGATGTGATGTGGGGGTCCAGCCCTGTGGGTGTTAT
>CACVCL010023577.1:0-12731 GCA_902729485.2 Mus minutoides
AAGATGGCCTAGTTGGCCATCATTTTGAGGAGAGGCCCTTTGGTTATACAGTCTCTATATGCCCCAGAACAGGGGAATGCCAGGGCCATTATGTGGGAGGGGATGGGTGGGGGAGCAGGGCGGGGACGCGGGAGGGTAAGGGAAAATCTCTGGATAACATGTGAAATGTAAAGGAAGAAAATATCTAATAAAGAGAAAAAAAAAAAAAAAAAAAAAAAGACCAGAAGAATTACAGCATTAGACATGCTAATGTGGTAGCACCAACCGTGTGTGTGATTGTGTCTGTGTCTGTATGTGTGCATGAATACACTAGTGGTGATGTATATATTAAAATGCAGGAGAGAGAAAAGCTTTGCAAACGTTAGAGAAGGACAAAAGTATATGTAAATGAATGCCAAGAATGTGAAACAGCTAATATCAAAGTAAAAAAAAAATTAGGAAGACACTCATTAATTTTTAAGTAATATTTCTAAATAAAACTTTTGATCATGGTAAAGGTCATATAAAGAGAGTTCAAACATAAGAAACAAAAAAAAGCAAGATATTTGCAAAAGAAGCAACTAGCAAAAGACTATTATCTAACATGCATAAGAATTTTTAAATATCTGCCGTAGGAAAACAAGTAACTTATCTTTTTAATCATGAATCTTAAAACTTTTAATAGGCAAGAAAAAGAGGAGGAAAAAAATAACACTGAGGATGTTTGAGGAAAAAAAAAAAAAAAAAAAACAAAACATTTTATCTAACAATGTGCCCGGTCTGAGTAATCTTTCTCTTGCTGTTGGTCACAGGAGTTCCAGAGACTCATAAAACAGTCAGGCTATTACTGTTGCCCTGGTAACCTCCCAGAACTTGAAGACAAGACCCTGCTATGAAAGCCACCACACACTTTGGACACAGGACTTGGAGAAATTTAGCTGTGAGCGACCTATATCCTGACTCCTTGAAAGCAAACTTTCATAGCATTTGAAGGTGCTATACAGGTTGCCATGGGAGACAAGCAATGGTCAGTCCTATCTTGTTGTAAACATAAAATTCATAAGAATGACCAGGCCACAAAATATCCCAAGGAATAAAGTAATGGCACCTATATTCTGGTGGAAATCAACACTTATTTAATTGGACTTAAATTCTGATCAAGGAAGGAATTTATGACTGGTACTGTAAACCTAACCATACTACAGATTCCAGTGGAAGAAATCTCACAGGTCCCATCTCAGATGACGTTCAGGAAGTTGATGCTGACTGAGAGAGGCAGATTCATTCTTATCTAACAATGAGCACCTGATAGGTTATCGAATCCCACAGTCACAGATGGTCACATTTAAACACATATACACTGGAATAACACTATATAGATTCATATGAATATGTTATAATTAAAAAAAATATCGTGAATGCAAAAATGAATAAAGTATATAGGAGAAGTTGAAGGAAAGTCGGTGTAAATAATTGGAATGTAGTACTCATGTATGAAATTATCAATATGTATTACATTAATAAAATACAACAAAGCATACTGAAAAAAACTAAAATATCTATATAAAACTTCGCCAAAGAGGATAGATATATAAATGGCAAATATAGTAAAAATTGCTCTAACTATGATGCCAACTGGTAAATGGAAATCATAACAAAAATGAGATAACACTGTCTCGTTATTGGAATACCCAGAATCCAAAATAATAACAGTGCACAATGCTGGTGCAGATGTACAAGACTATTTGGTGGTGGGAACAAAAAATGTTATAATCCCATTGGAAGGCAAAGTGGGGGTATTTTTTTTTCTTTTATTAAAATGTATTTATTTATTTTAAACCTCCAGATTTTATTGCGCTTCTGTCTACCCTCTGACTCTTCCACATCCCATACCTCCTCCCCAAGCCCTGCCTCCATGAAGATGTTCCCCAGTCCCCAACCCCCCACCCCACCAGACAGCTAAACTCCCTGGGGCCTCCAGTCTCTTGAGAGCTAAGATCATCTTCTCTGACTAAACCAAGACCCCGCAGTCCTCTGCTGTATGTGTGTTGGGGGCCTCATATCAGCTGGTGTGTGTTGCCTGGTGGCAGTTCCAGTATCTGAGAGATCTCCAGGATCCAGGTTAATTGAGACTGCTGGTCTTCCTACTAGGTCACCCTCCTCCTCAGATTCTTCCAGTTTTCTCCTAATTAAACCACTGGTTTCAGCAGCTTCTGTTCTTTGGATGGGTGCAATTATATGCATTTGACTCTTTCAGCTGCTTGTTAGGTCTTTCAGAGGGCAGTCATAATAGATTCTTTTTTGTGAGTGCCCCATAGCCTCTGTAATACTGTCAGGTCTTGGGGTCTCCCCTTAAGCTGGATCCCAAAGTGGGAGTACCTTTCAGTATTAAATATATCTTCTAACTTAAATTCTGCAATCATCTGCCATGTTTTTTATTCAAAGAAGTAGAAAACGTATGTTCACACAAAAATCTACACTCTACTTATGGCTGTTTATAGGAATTTTGTGGTTGAATAAAAAATGTGTATATGTGAAGGACAGAAGACAAAATTATAGAATCGATTCACATCTGCTCCTATATCTGGGACTGATGCTCTCAGGTCACCAGGCTTGTGCAGCAAGCACTTTTGCTTGCTAAGTCTCCCTGGCCTCATATTTCCTCTCTACATATTGTACTATGGTGACTGAGATGATTCCGAAGGTATTAAATTCATAGATAAAAGAGTCTGTAGAAAATCTCTCAGTCAGATCTATAGGTTTGCAATAAATTTAAAGCTGCTTCTCACAGTGTCATGATAAGGTAATCATTTTTTAAAATATGAAAATATAATTTTAAAACATCACCAAATATTAATTTGTAGAATTAATTGAGATGAAGAAAAATTCAGAGTGAAAGAAAGGTGGGCATGGGGAGTAGAGAAACAGAAAGAGCCGGAGAGCAAGGAAGAGAGTTCATTTTACATACTTTTCATAGAATTATTGATATCTTTGCTTCCTAATTGATATGGTGTTTCATTGATTTCTGATAAAACTTTCAGAACCCAAAACTGATAGAAAAAATGTTTTAAAGTGAGGAAGGATTGGTGTAATGATCTTATTGAAAATAATAAAAGCATAACACAGACAGTAAGTGACTGGAGGTTCCTGATCATTTCTTTCCTTCACTTCATATGTGCAGTACACTGAAAATACATTTCTTATGTTAACCTTATTGAAAATGTTGACATATATATCTAAGAATGTTCGCTACCTATAATGTGAGCATAGAAATCTGAATCGATGTATTTTCAGATAAAAACCTCAATTTTCTGGCAATAATGAATGTATGAATTTGAATAACACATACTAAGAAACCGAGAGATTCCTGTTTTCCCCTAGTGTTGCGTTTGTTAGGCTCATCTTCCTGATGATAACACATTGATTATCACATTATCACAGAACTCATGGAATATTTTAGCACAGAAATTTCGTTCTTAACTTAAGGGGGATGAGTACAGAAATGTGCCTGTTTCTGTATGTTAACTGTCTGTCTTATTGGCTCTCCAACTACATACAGAATCAGAATTCTTGTGATCTTGTAAAACTCATTACAGCATTTTAAATGTTTATCGTTACAACATACCCAATGGCAGATGGTTGCATGCCATTTTAAAACCACCTAGAGGAACAAAAATTGTCCTGTGTTTTCAATTTTGGCAGATGTACATGCCCCCTTGGCAAACTTCAGAAAATAGCTAAAAGACTCACACCTTCAAAACAGATTGTATTTATAGAGGGACACATGCAGTTCAACAGAGACGAGGCTAGGAATGTCAGAATCAGTGTGACGGAATGCTTAGTACAGTTGGCTTAAAATTTGAATAGAAAATTATCTAAACTGCTTTACTCTGTTTTCCCTTTAATCACAGAATTTTAATAACTCTGTGTTGTTAAAGTAACATCACCATAAATTTTAATGAAAAAATGCTTGGCAAACAACTTCCCGTAAGTAAAAGTTTACCTTCACACACAGTGCTCAGTGGTAACATACCTTCTAAACACCCACATGTGTAATTCAGCATATTAATGCTAAGCACAATCTAATAATCACTCCATCTCAAGTTCAAGAGCAAAACTAATTTTCCTTATTTGGTTTTTCAAGACAAGGTTTCTCTGTATAGCCTTGGCTATCTTGGACCTAGAACTCAGAAAGATACCTGCCTCTGCCTCCCAAGTACTGGGATTAAAGACGTGTGCCACCACTGCCCAGCCTCAGAACTAATTTTAAAGACAGTTCCATAGTCATATTTCCTGTAAGTTTCTAAATTGTTGATTCCACTTTTCTTACTTTCAAGTAATATTGCCAATGCCATCTTTCTTCTCAATTTTCCTAACTATCTACTGTAGTAAGAAAGCACAAATACTTACCTAAAAAACACTCTTTCCAAATGTCTGTAGTTCCTAATGCTACTCAAAAGGACGCCTTGGGGGCTGTACTTAGTTTAAAAAAAAAGTATCTAAGTGGCAAAATACTCTTAATATTTCAGATAGCATAAATACCTATGTCCTGAATATTGGATCACTTAAATGTAAATGTCGCATATTCGATCATGTAAATTTAAATGTCATTTTTCTTTCCTCTAAAGAAGTGATGAGATGAGAGCCATATCTTTACTATTACATGGATTGAACTGAGCTCAGAGTGTTTCTATCTAACTATCCCTAGACCTGAAAACTTAAAGGCTCCATAAAATCTAATCTTCTGCAAGATGGACCTAGAAGGCTTCAGCTTCCAGCCTCTGTCTGCCACTCTAGATCTAGACTGTTTCAGTCTCAGAGCTTACTGCTGAATAAACTCCTACTTTCTATCTCCTTTGGAACTCTGGCTGGCTGCTTCAACTCAACTGTTCAGCTCAAACTTCCTCTCTCTAAATTGACTAATTCAAATTGGCTTCTTGGCTTCTGACTGAGTTGCTCTGCATGGACAGAATGCTTCTGAAGACCATGAAATGAACTGTTCCAAACTAAACTAACTGCTCTGCTCTGAACTGAGCTCAACTGCACTCAAGTGAATTGCACCAAAAGAAAATGCTCCAAACTGAACTCAAGTGTATTGATCTGAGCTGAATTGAATTGAACCTCTCTCTATCTCCGACACTTCTCTTTAGGTAGCCTCTCCTTCCTGTCTTTCCTCCTGTGGGCATATCCTATTTCTGACTCATTCTGCCAACCTTTCTTTTTGATTCCTCACTCTGTTTGTCCTTTAGTTAGAGGTCATTGTTTGGGATTAAATCTGTGTACTAAAAGATAGTTTCTACTCCAGAGGGAATAAGTATGTATTTCAGCATGATCATATCTTTAGAATTGATCCCTTGGCATAGCAGCCATGTCAATAGATTAAAATTCCTCTACAGGATCAGACAACCTTTCACATGCTGGGTGTCACCTAGCTTGTCGGAACTTCTCACCTTCTTCACCATTGTAGTAGAAAGGCAGTCACAATTAACTCATGTGGTAAGGGTCTGCCTCGTTGGTTTCCTCATCTGCCCTTTGATGCTTGTGTTCGTTAGCTGACTTTCCTCAAAGCTGGCTTAGCCAGTGAGGCCCTTCATTTTCCTGACCCTTAATTAAAACTCACTATTCCTTTGACTTTTTCCTTCTGGGTCTTTTAAGTATCTAATTGACTAAAATTGCGAGTTTATATAAGAAAGGAGCAAAAGCTTAGAAGCTGAATCTTGAATCAAGAACATATTCTTTCTATAATGAAAGCAATGAAATGGGCTGGATCAGCTTTAGGAATTGAAGGAATATGTAAAACTTTTGGAAATAGCTATTATTCTTACTGAAAGTTTGTAGGAATAAAATCAAAATTTGATCCCATACCATGTGATATTTATATATCCTTTCTTTAACTGTCAGCTCATGACCATCTTACCTTATAAAATTACAAAATACTCTCTTACAACTATATTAAACAAAAAAAATGCTTACACCTTTTAATATAATTGAACCTATAAACTGTTCTCTGAGTAGCAATTTGTATTATGGGCACTGAAAACTTATCAGCAAAGATTTCTCCTGTTATAGATGTTATATGGTAATTAAATAAATACCTTAGAGATTATAGTTTGGCTACTTACTGTGTGATTAATGTGGCCATTCATACCTTGAAGCATTAGAGCTTGAAGGGACAAATCCCTCATGAGCACAATCCTAATGTAGACTCTAGAGGCTTAATAGCTCAGCAAACTCTGAAGATGCTTTCTATATCCAAGACTCTTAGATATTCACTCTATAGCAGGTAGCTAATCAAATAGGGTGGGGATCCTCAGTGTTTATGGTTGCCCATAAATCGCCTTGAGGGCTTCCTGCTGTGGTTAGTAACTCCTGCATTGCCCATGCTTCTGTAAGTCACCAATTATGCTCATAGGATCATCAAGATGGGCTTGGACAGAATTTTTTTCCCCCTAGAGAATCTCCATCTTTAGTCAATACACACATTGCTTCTATAGAGTGTAATGTAAAAATCTAGTTATATAAATAGATATAATTTTTTTCTAATAATGTCACCAACTCAATTTAACCATGGATGGTTTGGGAAAATATATGCCTGCCTCTTCTAAACATCTTAATAAGTATTACTAGATACCAACTGAAATCCTTATAAAGATTTAGGATTCTATCAAATTCTATGAGATTGCTCATGCATTACACACTAAGTGAGGTAAATTCAATCAGTCCATAAAATTTGGTACTATTTCTTTTCAACTTTATAAGTAAAAGCATGCCATCATATATATAGGACAATATATTTAAATAAATACTGGCAGCCATTTAAGGTTCAACAAACACAGTCCAAGTCTCTGCTTTTTTGAGCTGATTGTTTCTGTTTCTGGAGAATAAGAGCTAACTAAAAGGTCTTCAGTAAATAAAGATAGTGACAGGGAAGTAGCTCTTTAGGGTTATTACATAAGCTACTCACCTAGTAAAAGAGACAAGGGGATGCATACATGCTGCAGGAAAATTCTCTACACTAAATACAAACAGTAAAGAAACACTGTGTCTATACAGCTCAGTGTTGAGCCTGGGCATCCAGAACTAGAGAGAAAAAAACATATGTTCAGAGGATGAACTACAATCTTTTCTTCTTGTTATTGCTAGAAACATCTCCAGGGAATGAGCTCCTCTTACTAAGACGACCAGCTGTAGAGAGACAACCAAAATTAAAAACCTACCAAATGTAATGAGATCTTTACTTCTGAGTAATGCCTAACACTTGGATTCTTCCATTTGAACTTTAATATTACTAACTTTTCCACAATAATCTCATTGCTTGAACACAGTGGCTTGGGAGCACAAGTCACTCTGATCAGATCTAATACCAATGTTTTGGCAGCATCTTGGCCTTGGTTCTCACTTCCTGAGGAGTCACAAATTTCAACTTTGCTTAAATAATAGAGAGTCTGCCGGTATATGTATATATATATATATATATATATATAGAGAGAGAGAGAGAGAGAGAGAGAGTATACTTTTATGCATGTATAAAAAAACAATGGAAAAAGTAGCCATACATTTGAAAAAGAGTAAGTAAGGAGGGGCATGTGGGAGGATTTAGAAGAACCAAGGAGCAGGAGGAAAAGATGTAACCATGCTGTAATCTAAAAACATATATATTAAAATTAAAAACAAGAAATTTCCTTTTGCAAAGGACAGAGACCATTACCAAAAGCCAAAACTGGTCAAAAGGCAGAAACCAACTGCTGATGAAGCCTAACCCTAAAGGGTAATCTACAGCACATTCCTGCATATGGGGCTTAGGAAAGCACAACAAAAAGAGCACAGAAAGAGTCCAAGGGTCAGAGGAGGAGAGAAACCTGTTGTGTGATTGTGTCTCCTAGAAATGAAAGGAAAGCGTCACCCATGATACCTAAATTTATGGCTCCTTACACAAGACCAGATGAATTACAATACCAATAAACATGCTAATGTGGAAGGAGGCAATTCGTGTGTGTGTGTGTGTGTGTGTGTGTGTGTGTGTGTGTGTGTGTATACTGGAGGCTGAAGAATACATTAAAATGCAGGAGCAAAATCAGGAGAAAGAAAAGCTTTTCAGACATTAGAAAGGCCAGGACAGAGGCATTCCTATTGAGGACAGTACGAACAGTGCTTATAAAGAAAAAGATGTACTGCTTAGAGTCACTGAACTTAGAGTCAAGCTCCAGACACCAAGGTCCTATGCACCTTAAATACCTTGAAAAATAACAGTGCACAGTAATGTCTAAGCAGGGTAGAGTTTTCAAATGCAAGATCAAGCAAAAAACAGTATGACCTGCCAATCTAAATTAATAGAACAAAGGACTTAAATGCTAACTGTGTACTGTGTATCAGGTAGCTTCAAAAGATAAAAGATACAGGGATGCAGGGATGGTTTAATATGCGGAAATCCATTAACGTAATCCACTATATAAACAAACTCAAAGAAAAAAAAAACACATGATCATCTAGATGCTAAGAAAGAATTTGACAAAATCCAACACCCATTCATGATAAAAGTCATGGAAAGATCTGGAAATCAAGGCCCATACCTAAACATAATAAAATCAATATACAGCAAAACAATAGCCAACATCAAACTAAATAGAGAGGAACTTGAAGCAATCCCACTTAAATCAGGGACTAGACAAAGCTGCCTACTTTCTCCCTAACTATTCAATATAGTACTTGAAGTCTTAGCCAAAGCAATTAGACAACAAAAGGAGATCAAGGAGTTACAAATTGGAAAGGAAGAAATCAAAATATCACTATTTGCAGGTGATATGATAATATATATATATATATATATATATATATATATATATATATATATATATATATATATATGCAACCCTAAAAATTCCACCAGAGAGCTCTTAAACCTGATAAACAGCTTTGGTATAGTACCTAGCTATAAAATTATCTCAAATAAATCAGTGACCTTTCTCTACACAAAGGATAAACAAGCTGAGAAAGAAATTAGGGACACAACACCCTTCACATTACTCACAAATAATATAAAATATCTTGGTATGACTCTAACTAAGGAAGTGAAAGATCTATATGATAAGAACTTCAAATCTCTGAAGAAAGAAATCTAAGAAGATCTCAGAAGATGGAAAGATCTCCCATGTTCATGGATTGCAAAGATTAATATAGTAAAAATGGCTATTTTGCAGAAAGCAATCTACAGATTCAATGCAATCCCCATCAAAATACCAACTCAATTCTTCACCGAGTTATAAAGGGCAATTGGCAAATTCATCTGAAATAACAACAACAACAACAACAACAACAACAAAAAAACCCTAGGATAGCAAAAACAATTCTCAACAATAAAAGAACCTCTGGTAGAATTACCATGGCTGACTTCAAGCTGTACTACAGAGCAATTGTGATAAAAACAGCATAATGCCAGTACATCAACAGACAGGTAGATCAAAGGAATGGAAATGAAGACCCAGAAATGACTCCATATACCTATGGTCAGTTGATCTTTGACAAAGGAGCTAAAACCATAGAGTCGGAAAAAGACAGCAGTTTCAACAAAAGGTGCTAGCTCAACTGCCAGATATCATGTAGAGGAATGCAAATTGATCCATTCTTATCTACTTGTACAAAGAACAATTCTAAGTGGATCAAGGAACTCCATGGAAAACCAGAGACACTAAAACTTGTAGAGGAGAAAGTGGGGAAAAGCCTTGAAGATATGGGCACAGGGGAAAACCTCCTACACAGAACAGCAATGGCTGATACTGAAAGATCAAGAATTGACAAATAGGACCTCATAAAATTGCAAAGCTTCTTAAAGCAAAACACACTGTCTATAAGACAAAAAAGGTCACCAAAAGATTGGGAAAGGACCTTAACCAATCCTAAATCTGATGGGGGACTAATATCCAATATATACAAAGAATTCAAGAAGCTGGACTCCAGAAGATCAAATAAACACATTAAAAATGGGGTACAGAGCTAAACAAAGAATTCTGAATTAAGGAATACCTCAAATTAAAACAACCCTGAGATTACACCTCAAAATAATCAGAATAGCTAAGATCAAAAATTCAAGGGACAGCAGATGCTGGCAAGAATGTGCAGAAAGAGGAACACTCCTCCATTGTTGGTGGGATTGCAAGCTGGTGCAACCACTCTGGAAATCAGTCTGATGGTACCTCAGAAAATTGGACATAGTACTACTGGAAGATCCAGCAATAATTTTCCTGGGCATATACGCAGAAGATGTTCCCACTGGTAATAAGCACTCATGCTCCGCTATGTTCAGAGCAGCCAGAAGCTGGAAAGAACCCAGATGTCCCTCAACAGAAGAACGGATACAGAAAATGTGATACATTTACACAATGGAGTACTACTCAGCTATTAAAAACAATGAATTTATGAAATTCTTAGGCAAATGGATGGATCTGGAAGATATCATCCTGAGTAAGGTAACCCAATCACAAAAGAACTCACATGATATGCACTCACTGATAAGTGGATATTAGCCCAGAAACTTGGAGTACCCAAGATACAATTTGCAAAACACATGAAACTCAAGAAGAAGGAAAACCAAAATGTGGATACTTCATTCCTCCTTAGTTGGGGAACAAAATACCCATGGTAGGAGTTACAGTGACAAAGTTTGGAGCTGAGCAAGAAGGAAGGACCATCCAGAGACTGACCCACCCGGGGATCCATCCCATAAACAACTACTAAACCCAGACACTTTTGCATATCCCAGCAAGATTTTCTAAGAAGACCCTGATATAGCTATCTCTTGTGAGGCTATGCCAGTGCCTGGCAAATACAGAAGTGGATGCTCATAGTCATCTATTGGATGAAACACAGGGCCATAATGGAGGAGCTAGAGAAAGTACTCAAGGAGCTGAAGGGATCTGCAACCCTATAGGAGGAACAACAATATGAACTAACCAGTACCCTCAGAGCTCGTTTCTCTAGCTGTAAATGTAGCAGATGTCCTAGTTGGCCATCATTGGGAAGAGAGGCCCTTGGTCTTGCAAAGATTATATGTCCCAGTACAGGGGAATGCCAGGTCTTGGAAGCAGGAGTGGGTGGGTAGGGGAGCAGGGCGGGGGGGGGGAGACTTTGATAACATTTGAAATGTAAATGAAGAAAATATCTAATATTTTTTTTTGAAAAATAAGATAAAAGAAAGTATTAACAACCATTAGCTGTGTCAATCATTGAAAAAATAAAGTCCATTTAGCCAAGCATGAAAAGTACATAGCTGAAAAATCAAATGTGTCTGTAGTCAGGCTGAATAATGTCATAAACACAGCTCAAATCATGCTGATGACTTGAAGTCCTAGATAAAGATTTTAGGAAGCATTAAATATGATATCTCTACTTGGACACTCCAGACTAGGTGAAAGCATTAATATTAATGCTAGTCTCTGTTACAACACATTAAAATTACAATGATTTTTATATGTAGCATAATATTTAATGTAATATATTTATCATATACATATTAATTTTATTAATGAAAAGGCCCAAAAGAAAATAAATAATGGAGTTGAAAGAGAAAATCAAAATAATATAAATAACATCAACCCATCTAATTAGTGGTTTCACCTGCTTATTCTATTGCTTAAAATCTCTCTATCTCTCTCTCTTGTTCTCAGTTTCACTTTTCCTTTCTCATTTGCTCATGTGTGTGCATAATGGGAACATGTATATGTATGAACACATTGAATTGTAATATGTACATATATTCCTTTTAAATATACACATTACAAAATCACTTTTCTGAAAATATTATTTCTTAGAATATAAAGTAAAAATCATATACTTGAATAAAAATTGGCAAAAAAGCCGGTTGGTGGTGGTGCATGCCTTTAGTCCCAGCGCTTGCGAGACAGAGGCAAGCAGATTTCTGAGTTCGAGACCAGCTTCGTCTACAGAGTGAGTTCCAGAACAGCCAGGACTACACAGAGAAACCCTGTCTCAAAAAAACAACAACAACAACAAAAAGGCAAAAATGACGTCCTTACTTCTGATTAAACATTTACAGTAGATGCACAAATTTTTCTCTTGAGCTGGAATCACAACAGACAAGGATAACTCAGAATTTCAAAGAACACACTTGCCCTCCTCTTTCCTTAAATATGATAACAAGATTCTTCTACCTAGAGTGATAAATTTGAGAGGCCTCTAGCCATCCATGATATGCCCTTTTTGTTTTCAAGTACGCACACATAATGTGCTTGCCAGACCTGGCTGTTGTTTTTTGCAATACTTGATAACTCTTTAGTTAACATTTTCAGTTCTAGAACACAATTGAATGCACCTGAAAATACATAGAAAGACATACACTTAAGTAGTGTTGGTCCTTACAGCAAGCAATTTTATTTATTAGGGAAGATATCTAGACATTTAATTTGTCACTGGCAATTCTAATTCACCAGAAGGAAGTAGATACTATTAATCATATGTTCTAAATTGTTCATAAGTCCAATGAGTATATTTTGCTTAAAAACTAAAAGAGTTATAGATTAAAAGAATTTCCATAACTTTATAACTAGTTAGTTCATGTTATTCTTCCACCTAGAGGGTTGAAGACCCCTTCCGCTCCTTGGGTACTTTCTCTAGCTCCTACCTTGGGAGTCCTGTGTTCCAACTAATAGCTGACTGTGAGCATCCACTTCTGTGTTTACCAGGCACTGGTATAGCCTCCCACAAGACAGCTATATCAGGTCCCTTTCAGCATTATCTTG
>CACVCL010023578.1:0-12672 GCA_902729485.2 Mus minutoides
CTTGGGTTACAGACCCTGCTTTTCACAAGTGGGTGGTGGTGACTCTGAAATCTTGTAACTACACAAAAAGCTGAGAAGAAGTGATTGTTGAATCCTCAGCCCTAAATGAGACTTCCATATCATTCTCTCCACAGTATGGAAGAGGGGCATAAAGAATATGAGGGTTCGAAGAAGACTTAGATTGTTGTGGAATGCTGTCCTCTGGTCGTGATGTAGTCACTGTGCAGCTGTGACTACCCGCACAAGATGTGAACGATACTGAACTGTCAACGTTCCATCAAGATCGGAGGAATGGTCTCAGAGGGTCCCACCCTTGCTTGAGGAGGATCTTTAGGCAGCTAATGGTTGCTGGGAAGGAAACAAATATTCTCTCCAGTGTGTAGCCCCTGATAATTTACCCATGTTCCTGTAACCAACCCACTACCTAGGCTCATATAAGTTACCCTAATGAAATCATCTGTTTATGAAACAAACAAAAACCAGTTATGAAACTGGAAGGGGGGTGTGATGGCTTATATATTCTTGGGCCAGGGAGTAGCACCATTTGGAGGTGTGATCTGGTTGGAGTAGGTGTGTCACTATGGGTGTGGGCATAAGATCCTCACCCTAGCTGCCTGGAAGTCAGTCTTCTACTAGCTGACTTTGGATGAAGATGTAGAGCTCTCAGCTCTGCCTGTGCCATGCCTGCCTGGATACTGCCATGCTCCAACCTTGATGATAATGGACTGAACTTCTGAACCTGTAAACCAGCCCCAATTAAATGTTGTTTTTTATAAGACTTGCCTTGGTCATGGTGTCTGTTCACAGCAGTAAAACCCTAACTAAGACAGGGGACTAGTTGAAAAGAGTAAATGGGTCATAGAGAATGGAAAGGGAACAAGAGAGGGTAGTGGGGAATAATTGTGTTCAAATACATTATATATGTATGATATATAAAACTTATTGTATATGTATTTAATATATGCTAATGGAAACCCTAATAACTAATAAAGAAAATGGAAGTATTAGCTTGATAGAAGAAACTATGAAATAGAAGAAGATATTAGGATCTAACTAGTCTGAAACTTGCATTGAAATTACTGCATACCCCTCATTTACTAGATATCAATAAAATTTGAAAATATATTAGCTAAGTATTATAATGAGAGGATAGTTTAAAATGAGGTAAATCTCAAGAGAGCATAATCAGGATAATAGTAATGATAAAACCAAAATGAAGTAAAATAGAAATTAAGAAACTGTAAAACTATGGCAAACAAAACTTCTTGGAAACTCAAATATAACAGTCATGTCTCTGGCAAGCTCAGTCCAGGAATAAAAGAGAAAAGCTGTAAGCAATATTGAGATCATCCTGCAGATACTAAATACTAAGGAATTAAAAATATTGTGAATGATGAATACAAACAAGCTTATGACACTAAATTTCTAAACTGGTAGAAGGGGCAATATTTAAGAAAACATGTCACCCCAAAAGTGAATCTCGAGAGAGCTGTGACGTTGTACATCTGTTATAGAACTGAAAAGCCTAGACAGGGCAATTGCTAGTTTAAATCAGTCTGGGCTACCTAGTGAGACCTAGTCTCAGAAAAATAAATAAGCAAGCAAGCAAACTAACAGTAACCATCAGTAACTATTAGCTATTGACTTGGGGATTTAAGCATCATCCTTTTAGTGATGCCAATCACAGAATCTTTGTGGGTTTTTTTGTTTGGTTTTGGTTTTGGTTTTGGTTTTGGTTTTGGGAGACAGGGTTTCTCTGTATAGCCCTGGCTATCCTAGAACTCACTTTGTAGACCAGGCTGGCCTCGAACTCAGAAATCCGCCTGCCTCTGCCTCCCGAGTGCTGGGGTTAAAAGGCATGCGCCACTACACCCAGCTAGAATCTTTGTTTGAGCAAGCTTTACTAACTCTTAAGAAAGAGACAACCCCCTTGCTAAGATGCCACCGTAAGTGAAGACAAAAGCACCTGCCCCTTCCAAAGCTGAAGCCAACACAAAGCCCTTAAAAGCCAGGAAGGTAGTGCTGAAAAGCATCCACAGACACAAAAAACGATCTGCAAGGGATGTGCCTCCAGTCGGCCAGAAGGCAGCTCCTTTGCCCTTGCAAGAACACCCCCAGGTGAAACAAAGAGTCCTCTCTGGCAGCATCAAGTTCCCCCTGGCCACTGAGACCATAATGAAGCAGACAGGCAACTTGTGTTCTCTGTGGATGTCAAGGCTGATAAGTACCAAACAGGCTGTGAAGAAACTCCATGATATTGATGTGGCCTGACCAGGCATGACGGAGAGAAAGCGTATGCTGAACTGGCTCCTGATTGTGATGCTTTCGATGCTATTAACAAAATTAGAGATCATCTGAATTTAATTCAACCTGGCTAAATCTAGCCACAAACTTTTATTTTAACCACTAAAAAGAGAGAGGGGATTTCTGGGTAGGTGGCTCAGTGGTTAAGGGCACTGGTTGCTCTTTCAGAAGATTCAGGAGTGGTAGCTCATAATCATTTGTAACTTGAGTTCCACAGAAAGGGTGAGAGCCGCCCTTTCTGGCTTGTACAAGCATTCCACGAATGTGGCACACAGACATATACAGGCAATGCCCTCCCACCAAGTCTCTACAACCCCCTTGCAAAATCCTATACACAAAATAATGACATAATTTTAAAAGAGAAAATTATATTTGAACAAACTGCTTATAGAACAGCAAAAGGCAGAAAGCAATTTATTTCATAATCAAGAAAAAAAATCCATTAACTGCAGTCAGAAGTGACATATTATTCTGCCACATTATTATGGGATATGAGTCTTAGATCCAGTACCACAAATGGAAAAACATTACAGATAAGTGCAACTGTCCAGAGGCAGAGATGATAGAGGCCACTTCAGAGGCAGGCTACCAACAATCAGAATAAAGGAGAAAGAGCACATGTTCAATTTAATTGATTGGCATTAGTTAGAACTTAAAATTTATTTGTGATAGAAGCCAAATTAGGAGGAGAAGAAAAAAATTATACTGATATACAGCCTCCAAGAATTTACAAGAAACATGACATTAAATGATAAAATTCCGAGAAGTGTTTCCATTAGACAGAGGAAGCTAGATCACTTCCTTAATTGCATTTGGTCAAGATTATAAAAGTTCTAGTGTCGTGGCTACTTATGGAAAAAAAGAGTTTATTTTGCTTTATAGTTTGAGAGGAATAAGAGAATATCTCAGTGGGGAGGCACAGCAACTAGCAACAGGCATGTAGCAGGAACAGGAAGCTGGGAGTTCACATTTTCAAATGCAAATACAGAGAAGGAAGAGGGGTAAGGCTCTGAAATCTCAAAATGTACCCCCATATTTATTTCCTTCACCACTGTCTTAGTCAGGGTTTTAATGCTATGAACAGACACCATGACCACGGCAACTCCTATAAGGATAACATTTAATTGGGGCTGGCTTATAGGTTCAGAGATTCAGTCCATTATCATCAAGGC
Source organism: Mus minutoides (assembly GCA_902729485.2). Lineage (NCBI taxonomy): Eukaryota > Metazoa > Chordata > Mammalia > Rodentia > Muridae > Mus > Mus minutoides. Next base: position 3,477 of record CACVCL010023578.1, read on the forward strand.
AGGAGCATAGCAACATCCAGGAAGGTATGGTGTAGGAGAAGCTCAAAGTTCTACACCTTCATCTGAAGGCTTCTTGGAGAAGACTGGCTCCCACGTGGATAAGAGGAGGGTCTCATTACCCAGCCCCACCGGGACACACTTCCTCCAAGGCCACACCCACTCCAGCAAGGCCATACCTCCTACTAGTGCCACTCCTTAGGCCAAGTATATTCAAACTACCATGACCATCTAAAAGTCCCCACAAAGACAATGAATAACTGGAAGTAAGGGTTCATATGCATGCATCAAGGGGAAACATTCCCATTTAAGCCATAATACCTGGCCAATGTAATAAGACAACAAAAAGAAACAAAGACATAGGACTGAGAGAAAAGAGGCAACTTTGATCATAATTACAGATAATAGTATGTTATAAATTGGAAAAAGCCAAGCATATAAACAATTTGAATTAGGCTGGTAAGATGGCTCAGGGGGTACTTCCTGCCAAACTTGACTAACTTCAATCCTCAGGACACATTTGGTTGAAAGAAAGAACCAACTCTCTAAAGTTGTCCTCTGACAATTACATATGCACCATGTCTAGCATACCTCCCTACATGTACACACAATAATAAATACAATAACAGTCTTAAAACAATTAGAACTAATGATAGCTCAAAATCTTAGCAGATATACTTTCAGCAGATTTACAGAAATAAAGTCTTTGTTGTCAACCATTAGCAACTTATTTACAAGCCAGGTGTGGTGGAACATGTCTATATTTCCAGCATTTGAGAGGCCAAAACAGGGAATTGCCAAGAGTTCAAGACCAGTCTGGGCCACATCTTTTTTTTTGTTTGTTTTTGTTTTGTTTAGTTTTGTTTTTTTGAGACAGTGTTTCTCTGTGTAGCCCTGGCTGTCCTGGAACTCACTCTGTAGACCAGACTGACCTTGAACTCAGAAATCTGCCTGCTTCTGACTCCCAAGTGCTGGGATTAAAGGCATACGCCACCACTGCCCAGCTCTGGGCCACATTTTATATACCAGGATATCCAGAGATGTATAGCAAGACCCTGTCTCAAAAAATACAGTCAAAAAACGTATTGTAACTGGGCATGTAGCAGGCGGATTTCTGAGTTTGAGGCCAGCCTGGCCTACAGAGTGAGTTCCAGGACAGCCAGGACAGCCAGGGCTACACAGAGAACCCAGAGAACCCCTGTCAAGAAAAAAAAAAATTGGCAGAGGCAGGCAGATTTCTGAGTTCAAGGCCAGCCTGGTCTATAAAGTGAGTTCCAGGACAGCCAGGGCTATACAGAGAAACCCTATCTCGAAAAAACCAAAAAAAAAAAAAAAAAAAAGTATTGTATTTAAGTTTAAAATAGGTACAAACTTTTCTGGAGATTTTTTTTTTTAATTCAAGAGAAATATAAAAGAAAAACACAAAACAGACATAAGCTAATGTCACAGATGGAATGAATTAATACTTTAAAGATATAAAGTAATTGATATTGTGTTGTCAGATTATTTAATCTCAGTTGGGGGTTTCTACCCGGCCTTTGATCATTCAGTTTCCGATAAAGGACACACAATTTTTATATTTATAATAAACCTTTAATGCACTAGAGCTTGTCAGATATCTGCCCTCTAAGCTATTAGAATTTACTTCTCCAGCTGAGTGTGGTGGCATACGCCTTTAATCCCAGCACTCAGGAGGCAGAGGCAGAGGCAGGCGGATTTCTGAGTTCGAGGCCAGCCTGGTCCACAGAGTGAGTTCCAGGACAGCCAAGGCTACACAGAGAAACCCTGTCTCGAAAAACCAAAAAAAAAAAAAAAAAAAAAGGCTGGTGAGATGGCTCAGCGGGTAAGAGCACCCGACTGCTCTTCCGAAGGTGATAAGTTCAAATCCCAGCATCCACATGGTGGCTCACAACCATCCGTAACGAGATCTGGCGCCCTCTTCTGGAGTGTCTGAAGACAGCTACAGTGTACTTACATATAATAAATAAAATAAATCTTAAAAAAAAAAGATGCCTGGATTCATTGATCTATCTGTTGCTGTATCAGTACCATGCAGTTTAAAAAAAAAAAAAAAGAATTTACTTCTCCATCAATAACCCAAGTTTTATAAGTTGCCATACTCCATCTGGGCAGCTCTTAACTCTAATCGGCCAATCCTCATGTCCATGTTTTCATGATTCCTATCCCATGTCACCCTGTCCTCTCTCTTTCTCTCTCTCCTTTCTCGTGGTGCTCATCCAACCCCAAGCCTGGGAATCCAAACTCTGCCTCTCAATTCCACCCAGCTACAAGCTTCAGGTTTCTTTATTCACCAATCACGAATAATTGGGGGGGAGGGAATTACATAGCACCACTGTGTATATGTAGATTCTCTTGTTCCTGGGGGCAACCAGGCACAGGGGCAGGGTCAATATTTAACATTAAAATACATAGTAAAAGACCAAACCTCAACAATTTTGATTGTCTTAGTAAGGGTTTCTATTCCTGCACAAACATCATGACCAAGAAGCAAGTTGGGGAGGAAAGGGTTTATTCAGCTTACACTTTCCACACTGCTGCTCATCACCAAGGAAGTCAGGACTGGAACTCAAGCAGGTCAGGAAGCAGGAGCTGTTGCAGAAGTCAGGGAGGGATGTTCCTTACTGGCTTGCTTCCCCTGGCTTGCTCAGCCTGCTCTCTTATAGAACCCAAGACTACCAGCCCAGAGATGATCCCACCCACAAGGGGCCTTTCCCCCTTGATCACAAATTGAGAAAATGCTTTACAGTTGGATCTCATAGAGGTATTTCCTCAACTGAAGCTCCTTTCTCTGTGATAACTCCAGCTGTGTCAAGTTGACACAAAACTACCCAGTACATTGATCTATAATTTAAGCTATACCAACTAAAATCTGTGAGATAACTTTGAGAAGCAGCTGTTTAGCTAGTTAGAGACTCTGGTACCCAGATTTCCATTCACTGGGTGGTTGTGGCTTAAGGCGCACTATAAGACAATTATGAGCAATGATTGGAACATGGAAGCAAAGCAGGGACTATTTTTGGGGCTCTGGAGTTCAGTATAGTATAAAACTAGGATCTGCTGCAACAAATTCAGCAATAACTCTATCAATTGTGTGGTTCCTCACTGATGAAGGGTGTTGGCTTGCCCTCAAAATTATACATACTACCAACAAAGTTAGGGCAATGACAATCTGACCTAGATTTACCTTTCTTATTTCATTATTTCTGTAACTTCTCATTCATCTGTCTTTGTTAGTCTTGCTGATTTCATATCTGAGGCCAGGAAAGTCCTTTAATTTCTATCATTTAGAGTAGTGCTATGTCTTGGGTCATTGCCCGGTGAACATCATCCAAAACAGGCATTACATAGCAATAGACTTGGTCCCTAAGTTAATTTGGATGATGAAGAGGCTATGAATAAGCTATGAGAGTTTGCGGGGCAAAAATGAAGTGAAGGAGGAGAGGATGTGAAAGTCTTGTGTGACAGCTATCAAGACTTTACCGCCTGTTAAGTCAAAGATGGTGTAATGGCAGTAGATTATAAATCAGGAAGATTAATAGAAGAATAAAGTGCAAACAAATGAGGGAGTATGGAGAGCTTTGATGGTTGCCTTCTAGGAATTTGGCAGGAATTTGACTTTGGGCTAGGACCGAGAAAGCAGGCTCTAGATGAACACAGCTGAGGAATGAGTTCTTTGTATCATGATGGATCTTGTTAAGACGCGGAATACAGTAATCAGGGACTTTTGTTTATGATTTGTTTGTTCCTTAACTACTTTGTTTATACCTTAGACTGTCCATATTCTTTGTTTATACCTAGAATGATATAAAAGCAGACTAGGAAAAAAACAAAACAAAACAAAACAAAACAAAAAAACCCCTGCTTCAGCTTCAGAACTGGCTGGAGCCATGGTATAATGTTGTCTAATTGTCTTTTCTTTCTTTAATCCTCACTCCCTGCCTCCCTTGAGGCCAACTTGACTGACTGAGCTGGCTTGGTCAGCAGAGATATGATGTGTAAAGGAAGGGACATTATAAATCAATAGGGAAGTTGATGGAGCAGTCAGGAAATGGGGCAGGCATAACTGGGTATCTATACTAGAAAAAAATAATTGATATACCTACATCTTATCATATACATGAAAATGTGTTTTTAAAAGCCCAAATTCTAAGTAAGAAAAAGCACTATCTAAAATGAATTAAGGAGACTATTGCTGAGGATAGAGAAGAATTTATATACAAACCACCAAAATTGCAACTATAAAAGAAAATCTGGCATACTTGACTAGATTATAAGAAAGAATAAAACTCTGGAATGAAGAAAAAGCTAGGAATTAAGACTCAGATGACACTTTTTGATATTATATAACTTTTTGATATTATGCAATTCACAAAGGCTTGACATCTGGAAGATGGAAAGAACATCTGCAAAGAACTGATAAATTATCTACTCACAAACAAGAAAAGAAGGGAAGGGAAATGAAAAAATCAAAAAGGCAATTCATAGAGGGCAAAAATAGGTATAGATGCTATTCTAACAAATCATCATAAAAATAAAGTCAAAAGTGTTCATCTATACTTACTAGATTAATGAGAACTAAAATTTGGTGAGGAATTGGAGGGTACAAAACAGGAAAATACACATTGTTTGTGTGCTGGTTAGTTTATGTCAACTTGATACAAGGTAAGCACTAAGGGCTCAAAAAACCAAAAAAAAAAAAAAAAAAAAAAAAAAGGGAACACATCTCTGAAAGATCTGGCTGTAGGCAAGCCTGTAAGCATTTTCTTAATTATTGATTGATGAGGGAGGGCTCAAATCACTGTGGGTGGGGCCACCCCTGGGCTGGTGGTCCCGGATTCTCCAAAGCAGGCTGAGAAAGCTATTGGGAACAAGCCAATAATCAGTACTCCTCCTTGGCCTCTTCATCAACCCCTGCCTCAAGGTTCCTGCCCTGCTTAAGTCCCTGTGCTGACTTCCTTGAATAATGAACAGTGATAGGGAAGTGTAAGCCAAGTAAACCCTTTCCTCCTCAAGTTGATTTTGGATATGGTGTTTTTTCACAGTAACAGTAACCCAGACAATTGGTAAGCATACACTGGGAGAGCCATTATATGGACAACAACTTGGTACCATCTGAGAGCTGAAGGTATGTATATATGCCTTTTTTACAGGTTGTTATGTCCTAGAGCAACTTGAATATGGTTGTCATTAGAACTTTGAAATGGCAAAAATGAAAACTAAATGTTTATCAAAAGGAGACGGGGATAAATAAGTTCAGGACTATTCATCTAAAAGAAAAATATACAATTAAATGAATGAATTGTGTCTATGAGTAGAACAAAGATAAAGTAGAATACCAGAATATTTAAAGATTAAAAGGCAAGTTTAGGATATGCATTATTCTCTTTTAATCAAATTATAAGATTAGTTACAAATAATGATAATGTTTATGGATGCATATACATATTAAAAAATTAACTTAAAAGACAAACATAGATTTCATGGTTGTGTTTACTTCTTAGGAACCCAGAGAAGGGCCCATAAAAGGTTCAAGTGTAGATGAAGCATTCAGAATAAAGATTCAAGCTGTGATGGTTTGTATATTCTTGGACCAGGAAGTGGCACCATTTGGAGGTGTGGCCTTGTTGGAATAGGTGTGACCTTGTTGGAATAGGTGTGGGCTTAATACTCTCACCCTAGGTGCCTGGGAATCAGTCTTCTATGAGCCACCTGCAGCCTCCTGAACCAGGTTCTCCTGAAAGGCAGGCTGGGGCTGAAAGAGATTAGATGGCAAGAAAATACAATCCCTTGTTGGTGCCTGGAGCTAGATGATGCTAAGTGCAGGATGTGTCTCTGGAATGTCTCAAGGGTATTTTAGCAGGTCGCAGGATTTTGGAGAAATGCTGTGGTAATTGACATAACAATAGAGCCATCTAAGTCACACCCCAGGTGATCTCATATCCAGTGGCAGCAAAGTCTGAATAAACCTGCTTCAAGGCTGAGGGAGGCTACAGTCTTCCACTCACAGCCTTTGGATGAAGACATAGAACTCTCAACTCTGCCTGTGCCATGCCTACCTGGATGCTGACATGGTCTCACCTTGATGATAATGAAGTGAACCTCTAAACCTGTAAGCCAGCCCCAATTAAAATGTTTTTTTTTTTTTTTAAATGAGACTTGTCTTGGTCATGGTATCTGTTCACAGCAGTAAAACCCTGACTATTACATAAACCTAGATTGATGCATCTCTCAGATCTCATCAGAGAAGGTTCTCTGTGTAGTGACTAGTGGCTTCAGCAGAAACTCACATCTGGACAGTATGCAGAGAGTATCAGTGGAGTGCTCAGACACAAAGGGGAATCTCTATAATTGGTCTCCCCAAACCCCTCTGGAGGTGGGAGGTTATAGACCACTGAGGTTGGGGAGGAAACAGTGATTTCAAGAGGAGGCAGGACCACTGCATTCATGAACTTATGGCAGCTGTGGCTGTCTGCATAATATCAAACCAAGTAACACTCTAGCACAAGGTGGGGCTAGGGGTTGGGGAGCATTCACCTACCCTCACTCCTAGCTGAGGTGCTGTTGACTTCTGGGGAGACAGTTTTCCTTAAAGCTATGGCCCCTGGAGGGTTGACCACTCGCCAGTTCATGGCCCCACCCCCTAGGAATGTAGACAGTACAAACTGGACTTAAAGGGTTATTTAGAGGGAAAAAGTGATGACGTTGCAGTGGTAAGGAGGTGGAGGTGGGAGTAGATGGTGGAGGAATTAAGGGAGGAGTGGGAGTGGAAATTATTATTATTATTTTTTAAAGATTTATTTATTTTATAAGCAAGTACAGTGTAGCTGTCTTTAGACATACCAGAAGAGGGTGTCAGATCTCATTACCGGTGGTTGTGAGCCACCATGTGGTTGTTGGGATTTGAACTCAGGACCTCCAGTTGAGCCATCTTAACAGCCTGGGAATGGAAATTCTTTTTTTTTTTTTTTTTTTGGTTTTTCGAGACAGGGTTTCTCTGTATAGCCCTGGCTGTCCTGGAACTCACTTTGTAGACCAGGCTGGTCTCGAACTCAGAAATCCACCTGCCTCTGCCTCCCAAGTGCTGGGATTAAAGGTGTGCGCCACCACGCCTGGCTCGAATGGAAATTCTTAAAGATGGAATTAAAAAAAAATTACAAGCCTATAAATAGCAAAACATTCGCATTTGTAAGTTGAATTTTCTTTTGTTGTTTTGTTATGTAGCTTAGACTGGTCCAAAAATCCCTATAGCTGGGATTAATAGGCATAAGCACTCACAACTGTAATTGATAGGTTTTCAAAATATGATAAAAAGAAAACCTGGGAATGATGACATGTGCCTAAAATCCCTTTGCTGGAGATTTTGAGTCTAGGCCAGCTGGTCTACAAAATGCAATCATCTCTCAAGAAAGAAAGAGAAGGAGGGAGGATTGGATTGGAGGGGTGAGGTATGCCAGTTTATATCCTCTCTTACTTGTTGCACCCCTTGTCCCCAGTCTGAGGGTGTCTGGATGGGGAATTTGGGGAGTGAGTGAATCCCAAGGATGGCACCCTCAAGAACTGGATTAGTGCCGTTATGAGAAGATCCATAAAAGAAACTATCTTTCCTTGTCAGCTATGGGAAGACACAATTTAATCTTGATCTTGGACTTCCGATCTCTAAAACTGTGGGCAGTAAGTTTCTGTTTCAGCCACCCAGTCTAGGTCATTTGCCATTGTAGTCTGCTAGTGGGTCCCTATGGCTTCCCCGCAGTCAATTTCCTTGCAGAGACTTTGAATCCCTTTATAGAGTAAGGCACCTGGCCCCAGGTTCCCTCCCTCTCTAGGAACTTACTTTTCATGCTAACAATTCTTTCAACTTTCCAGTCTACTCAGAGGGATAGTCTTCATTTGTTTTGCCCACTGAGAATTCTCCATCCTCCTCTAAGGCAGACCTAGGGCAGACTGTGCTTAGCATTGTTAGAAAACCAGAATGAAACGGAGCCGTATGACTCTCGGGTCCTCTTTCCCTCACCTGGTTCTAGACAATTGACCCAGGTTTCTGCTCTAGTTTAGCTCACACATTGTTTAAGTTTCGTTCTCATTCCTGTGATAAAATACTCAGACAAAAACAACCCAGGGGAGAAGGCGTTTATGTTGACTCACAGCTCTAGTCCATCATAGCAGGTAAGGCATGCCGGCAGGAGCAAGGAAGCTGGCTGGTTACATTGTATAGACACTCAGAAACAGCAAATTGGAAGTGTGGTCAGGCTATAAAGTCTCAAGATCTGCCTGCAGTGGCCTGTTGCTTCCAGCCTGCATGCTCCAAACATTCCTAAACAGCACCACCATTAAAAACCAAGTGTTCAGCCGAGCGTGGTGGCACACGCCTTTAATCCCAGCACTCGGGAGGCAGAGGCAGGTGGATTTCTGAGTTCGAGGCCAGCCGGGTCTACAAAGTGAGTTCCAGGACAGCCAGGGCTACACAGAGAAACCCTGTCTCAAAAAACAAAAACAAAAAACAAACAAACAAACAAGCTGGGCGTAGTGGTGCACGCTGAGGCAGGCAGATTTCTGAGTTCGATGCCAGACTGGTCTACAAAGTGAGTTCCAGGACAGCCAGGGCTATACAGATAAACCCTGTCTCGAAAAAACAAAACAAACAAACAAACAAAACCAAGTGTTGAAACACATAAGCCTGGGGGGGTGGGGAGCGGTGGCTTATGTAAGATTCCATCTGGCTCTTTCTATTGCCTCGATTCAGAACAAAGAAGCATTTCTTTCTTTCTCTTTCTTCCTTTTTTTTTTTTTTTTTTTTTTTTTTTTTTCCTGAGACAGGGTTTCTCTGTGTAGTTCTGGCTGTCCTGTAGACGAGGCTAGCCTCGAACTCAGAAATCTGCCTGCCTCTCTGCCTCCCAAGTGTTAGGACTAAAGGCATGTACCACCACTGCCGAGTCTAAGAAGCATTTTTTTTGCCACCTACACTAAAAGGTAACGATCTCGGGGGCTGGTGAGATGGCTCAGCGGGTTAGAGCACCCGACTGCTCTTCCGAAGGTGATGAGTTCGAATCCCAGCAACCACATGGTGGCTTACAACCACCCGTAACAAGATCTGACGCCCTCCTCTGGTGCGTCTGAAGTCAGCTACAGCGTACTTATGAAGAATAATAAGAAATGAATCCTTGGACTGGAGAGACCAACC
>CACVCL010023579.1:0-12666 GCA_902729485.2 Mus minutoides
ATAATAGATGAAATATAATGGAGTGCTAAGTTGTTGAAGATAGGTTGACCCCAAATTTCAATTGTATACTATACATTTAAAGTACTTGGCTCTTAGCCAGAATAATGACTTACATTTGTAATCTCAACATGAGCTGCGGATTAACCTGAGCTGTATAGTGAGATCTTATCTTGGCACTGACAAAAAAAAAAAAAAAAAAGAAAGAAAGAAAAGAAAAGAAAAGAAAAGAAAAGAAATAAACTTAGGCTCTTTACACTGTTGTATTTAATCCACATAGGATTGGGATTTAGGCTGCCCCAAGTTGCTGTCATTTACCCAAAATTTTGTCAGTAACAGAGATCTGTTTTCTGGAAAATGGAATTGCTGGCTTTGACTTTTCAAAGCCTACTTTTAATCAGGGTTCTTAAATGCTCTTACCTCTCTTCTAGCCCCCCACTCACCAGAGGCAGTGGGAGAGAGAGGTTAATAGAGCCAAGGAGGAGGTGGGCCTGTTTAGAAAGAGTTCTTTGGGGCAAATCCAATCTTTGTTGTTCTCAGTCCAGTCCACTCAGCAAATGCCATGCACAAAAATTAGCAAGGGCAGTTCAGTCCAGAAGAAACCACGAGGCTTGCCAACTGGCCAAGTCCACCGTGGAAGTGGCAAGAAGCTACAGGACGCTCACGGAGAAGCTTTGGCGAGTTTCTCTCTAGAAGTCACTGTGAGCAAAGCCCAGCAATGCGACGTAAGGCGAACCAATACATGCGTCACCTGTCATACAAACCGCCGTCATCTGTCATACAAGCCACATACATACTTTAGAATAGTCTAGTAGCTTTACTTAAAAAGCAGGAGACAATTTAGTGTTAACTTCAGTAACATTTACTTAAGTCAATATATAGCTAAAATATTTTAATATACAACCAGTATAAAAATGTATGTGTTTGAGCCGGGCGTGGTGGCGCACGCCTTTAATCCCAGCACTCGGGAGGCAGAGGCAGGCGGATTTCTGAGTTCGAGGCCAGCCTGGTCTACAAAGTGAGTTCCAGGACAGCCAGGGCTATACAGAGAAACCCTGTCTCAAAAAACCAAAAAAAAAAAAAAAAAAAAAAAAAAAAAAAATGTATGTGTTTTATGTTCTTTTCCTTGTACCATGTTTTTGAAGTCTGCCATGAATTTTATACTTCACATCTCAGTTCAGAGTTGTCACACTTTAGACAGAGCTGTATGGGGCCCTGCGTACCTTAGCGGACTGTTAGCATGAACTAGTTATTTTGCACATTTTAAAGGCATGCCTTTTGTTTAAAATCCATGAGAAGTCACTGGCTGCAGAGTATCCTTTTCCTTCCTCTTACACTGTTCTGTTTGTTTAGAATCTGTACTTCACTTCTCTGGTCCTTACTAGTTGAAATGAGAGCAGTTGATTGTATTGTGTTAATGTCAGTTGCTGAGGCATATTTCATATCTGGAATGGGGGAAATTTGAGAATCTCTAGTTATTAGAAGGTGAGGGGTTTTTTTCTTCTTTTGTGTACTAGGCCAGTGCTCTACCACTGGGCTGTACTTACATCCCTCAAGTTTCCTAATTAGTTTTCTCCTTTAGCCCTTAACATTTAGAGCAACTTTTTAAATTTTATACTTAAGTACTCCAAATATTCTGATAGATTACCTATTGAAAGTAGCTTGAAGCTCTGTTGTGTGTCTAGAGTGAACCACTTAAGCTGTCACTAAACTATCTGCCATTAGCATTCTTTATGTGGCTTATTGTGGCCTTTTAACATGCAAAATTGATTTTTCCCCATGCTATCTTATTTTGCTTGTGCTAGAACTGGTGCTTATTTATTTATTTTGTATAGGTGTTGGGTAATAGCCTATACACAGCATTACCAAGTGCTGATTGGGGAGTTTCTCAGAGAAATATATGATGTAGGAAGATAAAAAGATCACCAAAAGTATCATTAAAAATTTTGTATGTATTATGTGTAGAATACCATACAATGAGCATATTAGTTGTTTAGATAAGAAAGACTTATTAGTTAAATAGTAGTTCACATGACAAGGTAACTCACGGTATAATTCCCAATACTGAAGCAGCAGCACATGATGGGAAGAAACAGCTTTGCATACCAGTTCTCTACCTAACTACTCTGTCGCTTTAGTCAAGTTTCTAAATCTTGTTTTCTTCCCCTGACTCAGCACTCATGTGACATTCAGATGAAATGACCCACTGCATCTTAGGAATGAGGGCGCATTGTGATCATCATAGCACACTGCAGTATGGCCTTCTTTTAATCAGTATTCCACAAGACTCCACGATCTTAGGGATAGATTAGAGAACCCGGACTGGAAATTTAGTCTTAATTGTAGAAAGAGCTTATTTCATAGTATACATTATATATTACGTCCCGTATGTTCTCATACTGTTGCTTGCATTTTGACATCCTCATTATCAGCCTTAATTAACAGGAAGAAATGAAATCTGAGGAGTCCAGGGAAGCAGCCCGGGACTGTGTGGAAGTGAACTATGATGTGCTGGGCTTCATAGATTTAACTAACTTGGAAATAAAAATATGCAAAGAAAAATTATATGTGTACTGAACCTGCACAAACTTCTGTCATTGCTCTTGAAACAATGTAGTATTGCAGTTGCTTACATAGTGTTTACATTATATTTGGTATTGTCCAGAGATGACTTAATGAAGGTAAAAGGAGCTACTCAAAAGCTGTGCTAGCTTAATAATGAGACTGAACATCCAGTAATTTCGTTATCTTTGAAAAGTGTGAGTCAGTCCCCCTGGATTCTGCAGGATAGCTATCTCTCTGTCTAAGCTTCAAGTGAAGACTGTAGTGTAGTGTTCATTTAGGGTTCTGTGGCTTCTCTCCAGTGCTGTTTTGATTGTTTTGCTCTGCCATATGGACCAGACTCCTTTGTGTTGTTGATATTTGTGCAGCTAACTGCTTATAGACTGTTCATCTCTTGGTCACGTGGCCTGCTCTTCATTTTCCCAGAGCATGCTTTAGAGCGCTTTGATGGATGACAAGCCCTCCATGATTATTCATCAAATACTTATAACTTCATTTGTAAAGAGTTGCAGCTTGATGCAGGCAGTTTACCTTGTCCTTAAAAATTACTTCAGCACAGCTGGTAAAATGTTTTCCCCCATGCAGTTAATTTACTTATAAATCCTTTTTAAAAATACATCTGGAAGACTCAGGTAAAACTCATTTTCATAAGTTATCAAATGGCTGGACCATAATGTAATGACATTTTATTATTGCTTCTCAAATGAAAGTGTTTAAGAAACATCTATGGAGATTATTCATCAAAAGATACTAATAAAGTAGCTACAGGATATGATTTTACTCATTTTAAGAATAATAGTTTTGCCAGTGGTGGCACATGCCTTTAATCCCAGCACTTGGGAGGCAGAGGCGCTTCTGTTTGCTAGATAGTATTCTCAGCACTGGCGATACATCTGTAAAAGAGAAGAGACTGTAAGCAGAGTAAATAGGTATATTATATATTGCAGTCCACTATTTATTACCCATTTATTATGGTGATAAGTGCTCGTGGAGATAAGTACTCTGAAGAAATAGGGTAAGCTGTTGGGAGTACCCGTGGGGTATGGCTTTTAGTGAAAAGGGGTGATAAAGATGAGCCTCACTGAGATAGATGGAGGCAAACACCTGAAAGGGGGCCAAGAGCAAATCATTGGGCTATGTAGAGAAAAGTACCACAGGCAGAAGAAGCGGCCAGGAAGAGCAGAGCGGCTAGTAAGGAAGGCAGTGTAACTGTAAGGGTCAGCATGGGACATGTCCAGAGAAGAAGACTGAGGAGAGCGGAGCTACATTGAGTCCTCGTAAAGATTTCTTCTGGGAGTACTAGGACACGATTTTATCAAGTAACTTTAGTGCAAGTGTTGGTAATAGGTGGTGTGATCCACAGGACAGAAGCAGAATGGCCACATAGTAGTTCTGTGGTTGGAATCAAGTGGATAACAGGAGTGATAACTGGCTAGATTCTGACTGTAACTGAAAGCAAAGCTATGAGTTTTCGAGTTTTCTGGTAGATTAGATGGCAGGTGTGTGTGTGTGTGTGTGTGTGTGTGTGTGTGTGTGTGTGTGTGTTGTCATCAAGGAGAAAGGAAATGCAGCTGGCAGGTGCAGGAAGTGCTCAGTGACAGTCACGCTGAGTGTTCACTGCCTGCTAAACTTCCAGGTAGACATTCTGAGTAGTCCAGGTGGGGCTTTGAATTCAGGGTAAGGCCTTTGAAAGAGGAGGTATAAATTTGAGAGTTATTATCATGTGGACAGTATTTAGTATCATAAAAATAAGATCATTAAGAAACTCTAATGGAGAAGTAGATGAAGCCATGGGGAAATTATTAGCATTGAAAGTCTGGGAACCTAAGAAGTATTCAACAAAGGGTTCTTAGGAATAAAGAAATAAGAGACTGATAGTCTAGGAAGCAAGTGAATGATATTAATCAGGAAGAGGATGGAATTAAGTGTACCAGGTGGTTCTGTAGGTTTATGATCTGCCCCTTGGTAGAGGGGTGGCAATGCCTGTGGGATAAACAGGTGCAGGCAACAGCAGGCAGAAAGGGATGGAGATATCAGCGTAAGCAACTCTTCCAAGGAATTTTGTTGAAAAAAGAAGCCTAAGGCAGAGAATTTTTTAAAATTTTATTTACAGTCCAGCCATTGCCCTCTCCTAGTCCTCCTTCCCACAGTTTCTTAGCCCATCCCCCCATCCCTGAGAGGATGATCTCCCACCACTAGCACCACCACCACCCCCGCCCCCAACCCCTGGGACCTCAAGTCTCTCAGATTTGGAGCATCTTTTTTCACTGAGGCCAGACCAGGCATTCCTCTGCCATATATGTGTCAGGGGCCTTGGACCAGCTAATGTATGCTGCTTGGTTGGTGGCTCACTGTCTGGGCATTCTTAGGGGTCCAAGTTACTTGACTAACTGCTGGTCTTCCTATGGGGGTCACCCTCCTCACCTCCTTCCAGTCTTCCCCTAATTCAACCATGGGGGTCCCTAACTTCAGCCCAGTGGTTGGGTGTCTGTCTCACTAGCTGCTGGTTGTAAGCATATCATAGCATCAGTAATAGTTTCAGGCCTTGGTGTCTCCCCATGAGGTAGACTCCTGCTTGGACTGCCTTTCCCCCAGTCTCTTCTCCATCTGTGTCCCTGCACTTCTTTTAGACGGGAACCAGAAACACTTCTGGGTCAGAAACCTTGAGGCCCTGTCTATCTACTGGAGGTAGACTTTTCAAATTCCCTCTCCCCACTGTCGGTCACTTCATCTAAGCTCCTCCCATTGAGTCCTGAGCGTCTCTCACCTCCCAGGTCTCTGGTACTTTCTAGAGGGTCCCCCCACCTCTCACCCCCCACTCCCAGGTTGCATATTTCCATTCATTCTGTTGCATATTTCCATTCATTCTGCTGGCCTTCTGGGCTTCTCTCCTGTCTCCCTCCCTAATACCTGATCCTGTTCCCCTTTTCCCCTCCCCCCCTCCTCTCCTGCCCAAATCCTTCCCTCCCTCTGCCTCCCATGATTATTTTGTTCCCCCTTCTAAGTGGGATTGAAGCATCCTCACTTTGGCCTTCCTTCTTGTTAAACTTCATGCAGTCTGTACCCACTTATTAGTAAATACATACCATGCATGCCCTTTTGGGTCTGGATTACCTCACTTAGGATGATATTTTCTTGTTCCATCCATTTGCCTGCGAAACGCAATGATATCCTCATTTTTAATAGCAGAATAGTACTCCGTTGTGTAAATGTACCACATTTTCTGAATTCATTCTTCCATTGTGGGGATCTGGCATGTTTCCATCTTTTGGCTATTACACATAAGGCCGCTATGAACATCATGGAACACATGTCCCTCGGTATTTTTAAGTTAGGAAAAATACTTGTTTGATTGTTAATAGAGGAAATAACCTAAGAGTAAAAAATTGATGTAGGAGAAAGTCCAGCAATTGCTTGAGTAAGACGAGGCTGAATTTACTAAGCAAGTATGGAGACTGGTCTTATGGACATTGATTGTTCATCTATAACAACAGCTGGGAAAATAGAATATATACAGATGAGCATGCTCATAGCAGATATATGTGGTGGATGAAATGATGAAAATTGGCCTGAAATTGATCTAATTTCCCAGTGTAGTGGGAAAAATGAGATTTTCTACCAACTTCAGAATGAGGATGAACAGAAATATAGTGGGGGTTTTGAGGGGAAGGGAGATGGGTGGAAGGGCACATACAGGAGAAGAAAAAGCGCACACCTAGGGGATACCATTGTTGCTAAGGAGCCTGAATCAAAAGTGAAAGCAGGTGTTTGCTGAGGTTTAGTTCAGAGCCATGCTCAGTTACAGGAGCATTCCTGCAGATTCAGTGGAGGATAAATTCTAATTAGCAATTAGAGCTGACAAGCAGGAAGAGGTGATAAAGGGGCAAATGAATTGAGGACAGAAGCAAGGGCGTGGTTGTAGCAATTGCCTGTGGAGTTTAAGTTGGACCAGGAAGGCAGACAGACATCATGGAATAAAGGACAGGGAAAGTGGGTAGAATAAGCAGAGTGAAGGGCAGAGGGTTGTGGGTGTAGTGAAATAAGGAGTGAACAGGAAAGAGTAGTGGTCCAAGAATGTGTTGCAAGCATTGTACCTATGAGATGGTAGGCTGGAGCTCGTGAGAGTAAGCAGTGGAGGTGAGCTCACAGAACGTAAGCACCATGTTGTCAGAGGGATGCTGAAGGGCAGGAGTGTATCTGATCAGTGGAAGGGCGCATGCTCGCAGCAGTTCAGAATCCAAGCTAAGTACTTCACAGCATAAGATAACTACTCTCTACAAATTTAAAGATTATGCTGCTTAACTACAGAACAGATTATTTAGTTGTGTATTTTTGTATAATGTGGTAAAATAAAATGAGAATTACATAAATGTTTTTAATTTATAACAGGTATTAGCATCTGTTCATGAGGAAGAGCAATCATTCCATGAGATACTTAGTATTCATTAGTGATACCATCAAAAAATGACAATGCCTAGGGGTTGAGAGATGGTTCAGCAGTTAAGAGCACTTACTGTCCTTGCTGAGGATATGGGTTTGGTTTCCAGTACCTACATGGGTGGACTTACAACTGCCTCTAACTATAGCTCCAGGGGGTCTCATGCCCTTTTCTGATTTCTATGGGTATCTGCATGCATGTTTTACACATAAAAATAAAAAGCATTAATATACCTATCAGCCAATTAAGTGTACATTCATCAAAGTATTAAGGAAATACCAATCAAGAGAACAGGCAATAGAGCTGTGTGGAGCTCCTAGAACCTCACCTCAATAGAGCAGTGTGGAGCTCCTAGAACCTCACCCCAATAGAGCTGTGTGGAGCTCCTAGAACTTCACCTCAATAGAGCTGTGTGGAGCTCCTAGAACCTCACCCCAATAGAGCTGTGTGGAGCTCCTAGAACCTCACCTCAATAGAGCTGTGTAGAGCTCCTAGAACCTCACCTCAATAGAGCTGTGTGGAGCTCCTAGAACTCACCTCAATAGAGCTGTGTGGAGATCCTAGAACTCACCTCAATAGAG
This sequence comes from Mus minutoides, assembly GCA_902729485.2. NCBI lineage: Eukaryota > Metazoa > Chordata > Mammalia > Rodentia > Muridae > Mus > Mus minutoides. Next base: position 7,579 of record CACVCL010023579.1, read on the forward strand.
CTGTGTGGAGTTCCTAGAACCTCACCTCAATAGAGCTGTGTGGAGCTCCTAGAACTCACCTCAATAGAGCTGTGGAGCTCCTAGAACCTCACCTCAAAGATTCCTTGTCACATCCTGTGTCCTCCACAGTCTAGCTGTGAGCTTGTGAATAGTGTACTTACCAGAATCAGTTGTTTGCCCTCAGACCTGTTTGGGCCAGTATGCTTGTTATTGTAATTATGTACATTAATTAAAACAGTACATGTACTGATGAAATAAAAATGAGGGAAGAGAGAGGATCCAGCAATACCTCTCCTGGGCATATACCCAGAAGATGTTCCAACTGGTAAAAAGGACACATGCTCCACTATGTTCATAGCAGCCTTATTTATACTAGCCAGAAGCTGGAAAGAACCCAGATGTCCCTCAACAGAGGAATGGATACAGAAAATGTGGTACATTTACACAATGGAGTACTATTCTGCTATTAAAAAAAATGAATTTATGAAATTCTTGGGCAAATGGATGTATCTGGAGGACATAATCCTTAGTGAGGTAACCCAATCACAAAAGAAGTCATTGGATATGTGCTCACTGATAAATGGATATTAGCCCAGAAACTTAGAATACCCAAGATACAATTTGCAAAACACAAGAAAATCAAGAAGGAAGACCAGCGCGTGGATACTTCATTCCTCTTTGAATAGGAAACAAAATACCCATGAAAGGAGTTACAGAGACAAAGTTTAGAGCTAAGACGAAAGGATGGACCATACAGAGACTACCCCACCAGGGGGGATCCATCACATAATCAGTCACTAAACTCAGACACTATTGCATAGGACAGCAAGTGTTTACTGAAGGGACCCTGATATAGCTGTCTTGTACAGAAGTGGATGCTCACAGTCATCTATAAGATAGAGCACAGGGCCCACATTGGAGAAGCTAGAGATAGAACCCCAGGAGCTGAAGGGGTCTGCAACCCTAGAAGAGGAACAACAATATGAACTAACCAGAACCCCCAGAACTCGTATCTCTAGCTCCATATGTAGCAGAAGATGGCCTAGTGGGCCATCATTGGGAGGAGAGGCCCCTTGGTATTGCAATCTTTATATGCCCCAATACAGGGGAACACCAGGGCCAAGAAGTGGGAGTGGGTAGGCAGGGGAACAGGGCAGTGGAAGTGGGGAGGGAACTTTCAGGATAGCATTTGAAATGTAAATTAAGAAAATATCTAATAAAAAATTTGAAAAAAAAAATGAGGGAAGAGACTTGTCCTTGTATGACCTAAGCTAAACGTTTTGGAAAGATTCTAATAAATGAGGTGAGTATGAGGCTGCTGTGATGGAGAGGGCACTGTGCAGACACTGCTCTCTAAGTTTTCCTTTCCCTACTTTTTAAAAAACATCTACCTACCTACCTACCTACCTACCTACCTACCTACCTACCTACCTATCATTTATTTATTTATTTATTTATTTATTTATTTATTATTTTGATAACAGAAATAAGACCCAGAGCCTCCCTCACACATGATAGACAAGCCTTCTGCTACTGATATATATACTGTTATATATATATATCTATATATGCATCTATATATATATATATATACATATATATATACACACATATATATATATATATTACAGTAAATATGTATATATTTAATCTCCAGCCTTTTGTGAGATCTTGCTCTTTATTAAAAAGAAAACATAGATTGCTGCATTTAGGTGTGGTTCCCCCAAAAATACTCAGCTAAGGAGAAAAAGAATGCATTAGAGATTAGTGAATTAATGTACAGTTGTCTTCCTGCCTACCTGCCTGCTTGCCTGCCTGCCAAGGCTGACTTGGGATTCTTTTTAACTGGGTCATGGGAGGTCTTATGAAGACATTTTCATTTAAACATATCATGTACTTTGGCCAAACCATTTTCATTGACTATCCTGCATAGTTCTCTTCCTTTCCCAGATAGCTGTAATCCTACTTTCATGTTATATATAAATTATTTAATACATAATTTTAAGCTAAATGTCACATTCAGGTTTGTCCTGTCCTTAATGGTTTCCTTCTTTTACTGACATTTTCCACTGATGTAGTGACAACAAATCTAAATACGGAAAGCACTACAGAATTTAACATAGCAGACAAATCACATTTTCATTTTGTGTGACATGTTATTATTTTGTTTGCCTTTTTGTTTTAAAAACTGGACTCATTATATTTATCACATTACCAAAGTCGTCTCCACTGTGCTGCCCAGTCAAGGTGGTGTGTGTGTGTGTGTGTGTGTGTGTGTGTGTGTGTGTGTGTGTTGGTGTGTGTGTGTTCATGTGTGTACGTGTGTGTGTGTTCATGTATGTTTGTGTGTGTGTGTGTTTGTGTTTGTGTGTGTGTGTTTGTGTGGTGTATGCAGCTTTCCAAGTGCTGCAGCCTGTGAGGTCCTGGGTCAGCTTTCCTGTTCTCACACTCTCAGGGCTGGCTCCCTTTGCTTTTGCCATCAGGGCCAGCTCCACTGGTACCCCTGTCCCAAGTGCTATAACCAGTGAGGAGACAAGGCCAGCCGTCCCGTTCCCATTATCTCAGGTCTGGTTCTCCTGACTACCCAAGCCACCTCACCTGGGCCAGCTCTCCCATGTTCTCGCCCTTGGGGCTGGTTCACCCACGGCCCCTCTACCAGAGATAGCCTAGTCTGTTGCCTAGCTGAGGTGCAGGGCCCCACTTTCACCATGCTGTAGCCTGTGAGGAGCAGGGACAACTCATGCTTTTCTGACTCCAGGTCAGATCTCCAGCTGCCTCCGGTGGGAAGGGGATGAAGGGATACCTCCCCTCGCTGCCCAGAGCATCTCACGGGCCCAGCTCTTCCTCACTCAGGCCCTCAGGGCAGGCTCACCTGTTCCCACCACGAGGGGCAGGGCCAGCTCTTCCAACTGCTGCAGGGTATGAGGGGCAGCCTTGCTCTCCTGAGCTCAAGACCCTGTGGGTAGCTTTCCCCACTGCTGAGGTGAGGTGAGGTGAGACGAGGTAGAGACTATCACCTCTGTTCCAGTGCCACCATCCAGCTGATGCATGGCATAATCAGCTGTCCCATACTCACACCCCGGAGGCCAGCTCACCCACATTCCTCCACCAGGCCCAGTTGCATAATGGTAGACCAGCTTTTCAGAGAGCTGCAGCCACTAAGTACTACAGTCAGTTATGCACAGGTCCTGGACATGTGGCTGCTCTGACCAGGGACGTCCCCATCATCTCTAGTGGTAATATGAACCATGGTTGACCCATGGCACTGCGTAGCCATGGACTCAGACATGGCCCCCAGCAGCAGCTAGGGCTGGGACATTACCATGGCCCCAGGGGGCAGGGCTGGCCACTCACAAAGGCTACTACTCTACCTTCAAGTCTCCAGTTCCATCTCCCTCCACCACATACCTGCACGTTGTGCTGGCTCTTGTTGCAGGCTCCCATGAGGCTTGTGGGCTCCTAGGTGGCATCCTCTGTCCTGCTACATGGCATAGTGGCAAGCAGGTGTTGATGGCCTCTTGTGCTGTATGCTGTATGCTGGCATGGCAGTTGGCAAGTTTCTGTCTGTATGTCTCCTGCACTGTCTGGATTTGATTTGATTTTTATGAGTCCTAGGCATAAAACAGCTTTGGCCACCAAGCCAGGAATCAGGCTAGCATGAACAAAGACTATCATCTGCTCCTGACTGATACAACACCAGCACTACCAACACGGTGTCTCTTTGCCCATTTCTGGGGTTGGGGAGGCCTCCCTTGCCTTTTGGGGCTCTGTGTCCCTGTCCCGCAGCACTGAGACCACAAGCAGGCACCACAACACTTAGCTTTCCATGTGGCTTTCTGAGCTCATGACTTTATTGTTTACTTTAATTTGCCGTGGAAGCTTAGGTTAGTGTATTGTGGGAACTAACTGTAGTTTTTGGAAATGAGTATTTTAGATTTGAATCTTCCATTCTGTATTGGTTCTAGCATGCAAGACCAGTGTGTGTAGGTAAGACTTGGAAAATATTATATAACCTCTCTAAGCTTTAGTTTTCTCATTTATAAGTAGGGATAATAATAAAACATATCACACAGAAAGTGTGAGGATTCAGTAAAACTAATCAGTGCTTAGTGTAGTGTCTTCTTAGGGTCCTGTTAGTAGTCCTCTGATAAAGGTTCTTGACAAATATTTTTGAATGTAGTTTAAATTGTCACTTCTATAAAGTCTGGGTCACTTCTATAAAGGTTGCAAGTCAGGCAGTTAGTGAGTTAGTGACCATAGCAGCACCTGTCGCCTTTGGGCTGTTAAAGCAAGTCATTCTCACCCTTTGTATAGAGTCTGTATTTTCATTATTGGGTTTGTAGAAAGAATGGCCTGTCACTATTTCCCTTTGCTTCTTTTAAACATTTTAGATTCATTTATTCATTATATGTGTGAGATTTTTTTTTTTCCTGCATGTATAAAATGTACCATCTGCATGCTTGGTGCTTACAGAGTTCATAAGAGGGTGACAGATTCCCTGGAACTAGATAGAATTACTGATAGTTATGAGCCATCATGTGGGTGCTGGAAACAGAACCTCAGTCCTGTACAAACACAAGTACTTTTTTTTTTAAAGATTTATTTTATTTATTATATGTAAGTACACTGTAGCTGTCTTCAGACACTCCAGAAGAGGGCGCCAGATCTCGTTACAGATGGTTGTGAGCCACCATGTGGATGCTGGGATTTGAACTTATCACCTTCGGAAGAGCATTCGGGTGCTCTTACCCGCTGAGCCATCTCACCAGCCCCAAACACAAGTACTTTTAATTGCTGAACCATCTCTTTAGCCCCCTCTTTTTGTTTTTAACACAACCTAATAGTGATACTGTTGGCGTGTGTGTGTGTGTGTGTGTGTGTGTGTGTGTGTGTGTGTGTGTGTGTTCAGTATGTATGTATGTGTGTGTATGTGGGGGGAGGGCATCCTTCGGGACATTACTAAGAAATGCTTCAGAGTCTAACTTAGGTCTAGTGGGTCTCTTTGGTCTCCTTCCAGAGACATACTGGGGCTGTGGGAATCAGATGGTATGTAGGTAAACCTGGTGTATCTGTCGTTCACCTAGAGAA